>CAJVPS010001894.1:0-13800 GCA_910591765.1 Ambispora leptoticha | reverse complement strand
ATTATTATTATTATTATTATTATTATTATTATTATTATTATTATTATTATTATTATTATTATTATTATTATCATTATGATTATTATTACTATTATGATTATTATTACTATTATGATTATTCAATAAATTATTTTGTATTATGTTGTCTATATTGAGATCTTTGAGTTCAGGATTTTCAGTAACCCCAATTTGATCCCCTGAATCATGTTGCGCATTTTCCAAATCGAGGTTTCCAAGGCTCGAGAGAAGCTTAAACAGATGTGATAAAATATCTTTAATTTCTGATAAAGCTCTTATCTAAAAAATTCAAAATAAACGGGTCAAAAGACAAGTAAACTCGTAAACAAATGAAAAAAATCAATATATTTACGCTTTCACTGTGTAATCTATCAGACACCGAAACCGATTCTATAGTAGGCGTGCTAGCAGTTTCACTCTGCGTTGCAGCTTTCAATAAAAGTCCTCCTTCGCCACCAGCACGAAAATTTTCATCCAAAAGAGCCAGCGCAGAATTCATGACACTATCACTTTCAGCATCAAGCTTCGACCAGCTACCAAGTGATTCCTTTCAACCATAAAATTTTATTTAAATAATTGATTGCTACCTCCTTATTGAAGAAAAGGCTAAATACCTTTGCTTTCAGTCTTGCTTCTTTGATAGTTTCCTCGGCATCCGAGTCGATACTCGTAACAAGCTCAATCAATGGCACTAATTCTATCATTAGTACTCGAAATTCGTCAAACGCATCATGGAATTCCTTAGCAAGATTTTGAAGTTTTTGCGGATGTTCTGTGTCGGAAAAATTCAAAGCCTGCATACGATATTAACAATAGCGCGAGAGTTAATACCTAGCTATATCTGGTCACGTTAGAAATTATTTATTCATTTACCTTGTTCTGCGAAAATTGCCCAGAATGTGCTTCCTCCTTTTCACCATCGGTTCTTTAATATGTTAAATTAATTATTGCTTCGAAAATAATTGCTCATAGATACAATGCATGATTATGACACTCACCCCATCACTGCAATCTCATACATACGAACAAGATTTAGAGTATCAGTATCCATAGCTTTAGTCTTTTCAGACACGTTACGAAAAGTTTCTAAATGTATCAACGAATTACAGAGTGCGATAACGTGTTTAATCTGTAAAGAAAATCAAGTTGATAGATCAAGAAAAAAAGAATTATTATTATTATTATTATAACCTGTTGTTTAAATATTTAAACAACCTTCTAATTTTTAAACAGCATAATATCAATACATACACGTTGAAGCTCCTGAGCAAATAGAATTTGCTGATTTGCAATCGCATCGCCAAAGGACTGCAACACCACTTCGTTCGATGCAGCTGTAGTTGATGTACTCGAGTAAGCCGATATTTGCTTGGAGGCTTCAGATTGAATTTCTTGATAATTGGCAATTATTTTTTGAAGCAGTAGTTCGAGTTGCATGAATTTATTCACATCACGAGTAAAGTTTTCTAAAATCTATTGGATATGATCATCATTGTCATCTTCGTCACCTTCATATGAATAAATTAAAGCAGATTACAGCTAATACGAGATTAATAATTATTATTTACAAATACCTGTGTGTGAACCAAAGCGCTTCCACCGAGATATTTTTGATTGATCCATTCGAATCTCATTAATTCCATTTTACGCTGTTGTGCTTCAATTTCAATTTGCGTTTTTCGTGTATTTATCTAATATGAAAAATCATTTAGCCTTAAAATAAGTGAGATAAAAAAAATTATTTAAGTACTTACCAAATTCAATAAATTTATTTTACTCCCCAAAAACATATATTTTTTAATTTTTTCTTTCATGCTATCCAAATTCTCTCTCCAGAAACTACCATCACCAGGTACCAACTCTTGAGTTGAAGATGAAGCGTTTTCAACATCGTCATCATTCCCTTTTGCGCCCTTTGGCAAATTATCCGACGCAACAAGCCCCTTAAAGTGATTAAGGGTAGTGGATAGAAGTGTCTGCAGAGTCGGAATAAACAAGTCGGACATACACCATTGTACTATTTGACGAAGTCTGGAAAGTGAGTCTGAATTGGCAACGAAGATTTGTGAGATGGCAATTGACGAAAGCCACGTATTAGGGGAAATATGTGACTGAAAATTTTCCTTAAAATAATCTTGGCATCCCAACAGAACATTGGCTATAATCTAATTAAGAATGGAATAAATATTCTGGTTATATATAGATATTAAAGCAAACGATACACTAACAGAAAAATATATAAATTATACATTAAATTTATGTACGGTGAAATCGTCGAGAATATATTCATTTTTGAAACATTTTTGATCCTCTGGGAATGGCAATGGCTCATTGAATAGAGTCTAACGATGATAAAGAAGGATCAGTAACCTTGCTCCTAAGCAAAAAGTAAAAACCACCGTCAAACTTGTTTACTTACCTGGATATGGCAAATTTGTATTTCTAGTTCCTTGAACATCTCGTCAAAAACAGAAATCACATTGCTAATTTCAGTTGAAAGATTATCCTCCTGCTGAACACTAGCACGAATTTGTGAGAACGTTTGTATCTATATACGTTTTTTTAAGAAAATATATATAGTCAATTTTCATTTAATACGCTAGATAATTTAAAACCATTAGATAGCACATACCATATTAGCAACAACAGAATGCGCTTCTGGATGCTTCATTTCCCAATAATTAAATGTGTCGGTGGATAGGTCGTACAAAATATCCACGTACGGTTGGAAGGCAATAGGCATAATTTTTAAAATCTCGAAAATTCTAGGCAAGAGAACACTTTCGAAACTTGCTTGAAGAGTGTAAAACATTTTTATCAGTTGTAGATATTCGCCGACTATCGAGTATATTCGTGGAATTAATTCATCCTTGGGCGTAGTCACTAATAATTAAAATGTAATTTCGTGTTATTCCTTGGTTTTATTTCGTTCAAAAATCGATTCGAATCAAAGAATAACCTGTGGCCATATAAAGGATGTTGTACAAAGCAAAGAAAGCAACATAATTGGTGATAAACTTTGGATCGTTAAATAATTCGCTAAAGAGAGCATTTGAGATTGCTGTCTGGAGAGTATCATTGAATCCAAGATTTTTAAGGACTTCTTTTTCATTATCATTGTTATCCAAATCTTGTTTTAATTGTGAAAGGAACGAGATAAATCCATATATTCCGAGGGATGATGAACCATCTTCGTCTTGCGCCTGCGCAATCTGATGAAAAAACGTTTCTAAAAGTGCACTTTGTTCTGGTTCATTCTCAGTCATCATATTCACTGAAACCAGATTAAATGATTCGCCAATAGATACTCCTTGACGCGTAATATCCTCACAAGAAGCCTTAAGGCGTTCCCTAATTTCAATTAACTCGGAATCAATTTGAACTTCGCGCTGTACTGTTTGAAACACTGTCTCAAAGCCATCTCTTTGTAAGTTAGATTCAAGCAAAGGCGCTAAAAGTTGCGGCCATTTGGAATAATAATCTTGAGCCATTAAAATTGGAACCACCGGGGCAGTCAACGCGCGATAGTATTGCAAATGCTCGATGCACAGCGTGTAGCTGTTATTGCGTTCTGTAACCCAGTTAAACAGTTCTTGATCGGTATGTGAGCATTGTTGTGCAAGTGCTTCATTAGTTGTAATGATGCTGATAACGGGTGTGAAAATGGAAACCCGAAACTGACTACTAGAAGAAATGACCTCATTGTAGATTACTTGAATGAGATTGCCCTAAATATAATGAATTAGTTATTTGAATAAAATTTGAATAGAGAAATGATTAAAGATTCATACTTGAATAGATTGAATTGAGCTTTCATGTTGTGCATGCCATAATCTACATTCGGCAGCTCTTTGTGTCAAAGTAGTTTTTAAGCCCTCAATCTCCACGCTATTTTCGGCTATTGGTGTATTTTTCTTTTCTGGATCTTCTAAGGTTATTGATTGATTCGCCGAATCCTCATATAAATCTCGGGGAGTCGAATGATGTTCGGGTAATATTTGGAATAACGTAATAAATTCAGAAAGTAAAGTTGTCAATTGTTTATGCTTCATTTCTAATGGATGTTTTAATTCGGCTATATTGCAAGGGAGGTAACGCGCGAAATTAAAATTATTGAATATACCATTAAAAAGTCGAACATAAAATAAAAATTCTCACCAATTCTAGATGTTAACAGGCTTAAATGTTCTTCAAGTTCCATTATTTGTTTATCCCGATCAATTGTAACTTCATGATGCCAATCGACTAGAGGATCGTAAACAAACGCCTCCAGCAAAATAATCAACATCTCCTTGTTTTTCCGCATTACTTTAAGTGCAGTTTCACACGCAATCCGAAAAACGCCTTCAACACCAGTAATACCAAGAGCTTTTTCGATATTTTGTGTGAGCCTGAAAGGTACAATTTCAGGAACACGTAATTTTCGTCCTTTTTCAAAACACACATTATAATCAATATGAATAACTTCTCCAGCATTGAAATCAATAAGTATATTGTCCAGATGTCGATCTCCTAGGCCAATAATATATCCGACGACAGACATGACAGCTAATGAACGTGACAATGATATACTCTTTTGCCACCATTCGGAGGAACTTGTGCATGATGTCCATAATTCTTTTTCGAGAAGGTCTGCAGGAGTTTCAGATAAAAGTTCAAGAAAAACCGTTTTGAGAATTGAATGAGGCCAGTTTCGCCTCGAGGTAGAGATCGGCAATCCTTCTTTTTTCAAGGCTTTTCCTATTTTCTCGAAAAACATGTCACTAGGACGTTGTGGTATTGCAGGGGACTTTTCGCCCGCGTTGCTCAATAACATTCGTGCAAAATGTTCGCGATGCTGCCATTTCTTATATAACGAAAACATCTGGGTAGCGTTTTCTACCCATTGAATCATGCCCGAATGCTCGCCCAATGGTATAACAGCGTAATGGCGTGCACTTAAATTTCGACTACTTGCTTGTTTATCACGTTTATACAATTTATTGGTGACTTGAATTAGCTGCATTATTCGCTCATCTAAATGAAGATCTTCGAGTCCTTTGAACAGATATCCATAAAGATGCCCGTCTGATCCAAGTAGAGACAACTTTTTTGGTTTGGTTTTTGTCGGCAAAATAAAGACAGTTTGATCAAACGATTGAATGGTGATATGCTCAGCATTAGTTGGTAGTCCAGGCATAGTGATTGCTGAAGATTTGATAGTGGCCAAATACGGGGCAACATCAGCCAACTTCAACGATCGATTTGTCTGTAACTCTTTTGTAAGATCCTTATGTATCTTTTGTTTTATAAGGAGAAATTAGATAATCTTATTGCAAACAATAGATCTTAATGAAAATTTTCTTTTATTTCTTACATTTTTGAAAAGATTCCACCCTTCTTTAGTATTATCCCAAGAACGAGGAGATCGTAATCGATCAAAAGCCTCACGAATACGTTCCCCAAACAACTTTGCGAACCATATCTCATGCGGCGTAGTCGGATCAGCGCTTGTTACATTATATAGCCGTTCCAGAGATGAAATCACCGGTTTCATAATCGCATCGTAACTTTCTCTCATGATTTTGGTTTTTTGATCGGAAGTCAAATTCAATTTATCATTGATTCTTTCCAACTCTTTTCCCACCTTATGCAATCTTTTATTCACGTCAAGTTGCAATCCAGCAATTTTATTCAACCATAATTCCTCCCAGAGAACCGTAATTCGTCGTAACTCTTGAATAACACGACGAATTTCTGCGATCAAGACTCCATTTGAGACGTCCAAACTACTGGCGATACTCTGAAGAGATTGTTTTGTCTGTTCGTTGGTGTTGTTCGAGTTCAATGCAACAACCGTATGATAGACTATCGACTGTGGCGAACTTGTTGCAATTTTGCATAAAAGATTGCATATTTGCTGTCTTACAAATGATTCTGGGTGATCTAGACGTGAGAATAATTGTGGGATTATGAATTCCCAATTCGTGACTACAGTGTCTTCGAAGGCTTCTGATAAGGATTCTTTCATGTAAGAACCGTACGTTACTAGTAACTTTAATATTCGCAAAGTGGCCGTCATTGTGTCCGCCTCCTTAATAGACTTGGACAATGGATCCTGTCGATAATAATTGATTAGTGTCTAAATAAGAATAAAATCATATTTAAAGAAAATACCTTTTGATCGCCAACATTATTTGCATTTTCATTGTTCATGGACTTTAAAAACTGAAAATATCCATCTGCTGCGATATTAAAAGCCTGAAGAATTTCTTTTGTGATTTTATTAAATGATTGCTTAATTTCCTCTTTTGTTTGATTAGAAATCCAAGGTTCAAGTGGACGAAACTCGCTCTCTTTCACGTCAAAGTTGTCCGAGATTGATCGTGTTCCAAATCTTCGTATAAATACGCGAAATATCATCTGAAAAATAGTAAATAAATAAATCTCTCTCTCTCTCTCTCTCTCTCTCTCTTTCAATCGATATAATTTGTCGAATTTATTAAATACTATTACACATAAATCTCACCACTCACCTTTAATAATGAATCATAATCTGCGGAATTCTGAATATTCGTCTGTTGCCAATCATCGATTAAAGAATTTTGGATAGTTTGACGCAAGTCACAAAGAAATGAAAGTGTCATTTTTCCACTGTGAATTTCTTCCAATATTCGCCATCCTTTCTTATAAAAATATGTGGCATATGAGTACCACGCTTTTCCATATGAATGTTCTCCTTGAACTGCACTCCACAAACACAACTCGATATTTTTCATGTTCGCATCATTATTAGAGATCGAATCAACAATTTTTTGTTCTGATGTGGTTTGAAGGTATTTCATAGCATAATTTTCAATACCTTTTGAAAGATCACCGGGTAATTGACCTTGTAAGAATCCAATCCACTTGGCAAGCTTCAAAAAGACTTGTTGTAAAGTTAAATTGTGTAACGGATTTTCCAACAAATCTTTGTACTCTTGCTCAGTTTTTTCTAGAATTTGACAAACATGACGAACAGCATTTTGAGGTTTTCCTTGCGCATACAATATTTTAGCTTGTTCAAATACATATTCCGTCCGAATGTTATTACTATCATCACCAGTATATCGACAAACATTACTTGCGAGATCAAGAACTTCGGTTTTCCTAGCAATCTTTGCTATAAGTAGTTTAGAGATATCTATTTGAGGGGAGTGAATCAACGAAGAATCTTTAATTTCGGAAAGATCGTCAGTAGCAACAGTTTTGTCGACAAGACGCTTTAACGGACTCCAAATTCCCAAATCTTGAACAAAATGACGCGAAAAAGATGACGATGATGTGGGAAATTCATTGACAAACTTTTGGTGCTCTTTTATATCTGATTTATTATTCTGAGCGATAACCAACATCGGTAGCGCACTGTCAAGCGATTCTTTAAGGGCGAAGCGAATCGGCAGTTTCATAATGGAAAAGGCAGATTGTTCATAACTATGGTTGATCTCTATCTGTGAATCTTCTTGTCGCACCATTTGTGCTAAATCTGCACGGAAATGATGCAAGAAAGACAAGAAAGGAACATCATGTAGAAGTTCAAAATGATCCGGTATTTTCGGTTCAGTTGATTTTATCGTCTCCCACGCATCAAGAAAACTTTTATCTTCCTTTCCATACTGCGATAACGCTTTGAGATATTGTTGATTAACCTGATGCAATGGAGTCAACAAATTTTCCAAGCTATTTTGCTGTGAGAGCCATTGTGATAGTGATTTCAAGTCATCCATTTGGCAATAACAGTCAAATATCTAGGAAAACGTCATACGAATGTGTAATAAGAATGTTAGAATTGATATAAGAAAAAAAAAGGTAAAGATCGAGAAATTAGGATAGATTGCCTGTGAAGTTAAAAATTTAACTTGGAGTGACGTAAGTTTATCTTCCGCATGATCATATCCTAAAAGACGATTCAAAATATTGATCGATTCTTTTGCTGATTGCTCATACTTCGCTTTGGCAAACAATAGTGCACAGTTCATCCATTCGAAATGCATATAGTTAGGCATGTTAGTGTGATTCCTGTGTAAGATATTACGCTGTAAAAGTGTATCTAATAAAATAGTATCAAGCAAAGGTTTTTTTTATTATATTTGATGCGATAATAAGATACTTATTGTTCTTGGATTCATACTCACGTGGAGATCCTTGCTGTTCGCTTTGCATTTGACTACTAGTACCGGGCATTTTTTGAGACACGTTTTTGTTGCTAATTTGAGATGATGAAGAATTTTCGGGCAAATTCCCTAGGTCTTTATCAGCGACGTGAAAAATCTTTTTACTCCATATTAGTAATCCGTGAATGCTATCCACCGAATGCAATCTTCTCATAGCTTGTACTGTTAATTTTTGATGCAAGCAATCAAAAAAAATATTCGATATTTATTAGATTAAAAAAATGCGGATATAGTGCATACCTATAATCATCAACATTTCCTGAAAGGCAATAATTCTTTCCTTCATAATCCCTTGTCTCATATTTGCCACACGATCTGCCAGAAACTAAATAAAAGTTGATTAAGATATAATTTACTGATTTAAAAATCCAAGACATCAACGAAAAATCTATAAAAATGGTTGCATACTTGAAGCCCATGGGTTATCAATATTGCATCATTACCAACCATTCCAGCACCTTTTGCAATCGTCGCTCGAACGCGACTGAACCAATCATCGCAAACCTTACGATTCGTGCGAAAAAAAATAATGCTGCCACGAGGTGCTTGCGGTAGGTTTCCGAGAGATGTGCCGACTGCTGCATTGTAGATTTGCATCTCAAGACAATTGATAAAGATCAAAAGGTTGTGAAGTTGATTTAACTTCGTATATCTTTAATAATGGTATGATTAATGATAAAAAATAATGTTGGATGAATTTATTTTCACGAATAGAAATGAACTTTGTTGATTAAATACATTGGCTCCAAAGACTCGTCGCTTATGTTAGTGGTGTTTAAAGTCAAATTAAGATTTCCCGTCATAAAATCGTTTAATTTCTTTTCAAACGCGTCGAAAGTCTGTTAAATTTACGATTCTTTAATATTCGATTAAGATATATTGAAACAATGTAAAACATTTTTAATATGAATATTTTTATATTACCTGCTGAGGACCGCCAAAAGGGGTTCTCAGCCGTGATAAAACACAATAACGTGCCGTCTCCCAAAGCGTCCAAAAAGTAATCAAATCATCAGAATTATCAATGAGACCTGAAATCTCATCTAAATAATGAAAAAGTCAAAAAGCCCCGAATTAAGATAATAATATCTCGTTTAAAAACGCCAAAATAGCCAAAATTTAACGGCAATAAATAAAGACCATGATGCAACGACGATCTATTATTATGATCTTTTGATGTCATCAATGCTTCGTCGAAGGTGGTATTATTATTTACATTCATCGACTGACAAGCATGTAATAGCCGTTGTCGCCATTGCACATCATTTTCCATATCAATCATCGTATGTGCTGAATCCATTTCTTCCGCCGATGATGATAGCAACTCTTTCATTCCTAAGTAAGTCATGATTATTTGAAAATGTTGAGGTCGAAAATTACCCAAGTTTGGTAATGCACAAATACTGGCCTGGTTATAAATGATCAAATTATTAATTATGAGATTTATCGTCGTCGATGTTCAATAATATAGTCGCACTCCTCTAAATGCATACTACCGGGATCATTGTATAGTATGCATTTAGAGACGTTTGCATAAATATGTATTTAGGAACTAAGTCCCAGCCATATGCAACTATGCATTTAGCAGTCTGACTGTATAAGCGTTTTAACTTACTCTTGACATTTGCAGCGAAGGATCTGAGATATAATCGTACTTGAATACAGCAAGTAAAGGGTTGATTTCATAAAATACTTTTAGAAACTCTTTTTGAATTTGAGGATTCGAATCGTTTATCCTATAAGAAAAGAAATATTTTGTAAAATAACTTCTACATGCCAATAATTCGTACAAAACAATCTTACCTCTCAGCGATAAGAGGAAAGATTTTTTTTGGTAAATTTAATGAACCAAAAACATCAATAAAATCTTGAATGACTTTTGGAATTTGGACAGACACATCAGGATTTTGAATCACACCTATAAAAAAGAAATAATAATTGTGTGATCGAAAAAAAACAGAAAAGGGAAAATACAAAAAAATCAAGTTAACCTACGAGATAAATGCAATAAGGATAACAAAGCCTGCCCTATCTGTAATTGTACATGGTCTTTTTTTTTATCATTTAATGATTGTTTGTCGCTGCGACAAAATTCAAAAATATCTCGCAGCCATTCAATTGAAAACATGATTAGGTTCATGGGAAGTTTATTGTTGTAAGAAAATATTGAGTCAATGATCAAAAGCATCGTATCGAATGTGGATGATTCAAAAGATATTGATTCTTTTAATTGTATGAAATATTTTTGACTAATAAGTCCAATTAAAAAATATAATTTATATATACGCGGGAAACAGAAATTAAATCCAAAAGCATTGAGAATTAAGTAAATTAAAACAAAAAAAAATACCTTCGAGAAATCTGATGTGCTGCCTTTATCACCGAATACATCACCAATCCATGCAAATTCTTATATTTCCCAATTCCCTCCAATAACAAAAACAAGATCCAAAATGCTTCATGTTCATACGACCACTTTCTCACAACATCAACAAAAAGTTCAATATCAAACACCAAAATAAAAGTTGCAATTCTCGCGTCAAATGTGAAGACTTCATTCGATGAATGATAATTTTCCGAAAATATATGTTGAAATTCCTCGCGGAATTCATCCGATTTCTTATAATTGAACATTATGACATTCATAGACTTTAATTGCCAACGAATCTCAGCATCAGATTTATCAGACGTGCTGTTGCTATTCAATATTATTTCGCACATACTTCTCATTTCTGATACAAGTTGATGTGTGAGTTGAATAGCGGAAGGTTTTGAATCTTGTGTTGTTGTTATTGAATTTGAGTTTCGTAATATGCAGCGAAACATATCGAGAAAATCGGAAAACAGACGCGCATTGAACGAACAATGGTGTCGTAGTTTCATGAGTGGAGATTCAGGGTTCATTAAGGTGATAGCAACATCAGGGTGCACATACGGGAACCACTGTGCAAGCGTCTTTCATTATTTTGAATAATCGAATTGGTTAGATAAACCAAAGAAATAAATTAAATCTAGGCGTGATAAACATACCTGCAAATATGAATCAAACCATTCTTCCATATTTTGACTTGAATATGATACTTGATATACATATTTTATTTGTATTAACCAGAATTCTGTTGACTTAGGTTGCTGTTGCACAAAGGTTGCTTTACGGTGTGTGCTTAATGCTAGTATTATCTGATTACCTAACAGTAAAAAAGTGAGAATTTATTTACTAGTTTTCAATACATTACGCGGCGTAAAAAATACACTCACCTTTATTAAAAAAATCAATATCCATATAAAGCTTTCCGACGGCGACAAGAAATTTAACAATGTATGCACGTAATCGATCATACGGATATGCATTTTCTTTTAGCTCAACACCGTGAACCTCATCCTGAGAATTTGCAGGGACAATAGGCCCAATCGTTTCTGCTACTGCATGGAAACAGCTACAAATTGTAAAGAGAAAACTAGTAAAATGCTTTGATATATAAATTTCATTTTTTTCTTATGTGATAGTGAATCTAATCATACCCTAGTAACCCTTTCAAATTGCTTGGCACTCCATCCACATCTGTGTGTGTTTTCTGATCGATTTGAGGCCCATCTTGAGATACTGTTATCCCAGCGACAACCTCCATATCAGCCAAAAAATGACTCAATAACTCGTGTGCAAAATTCAAATTTTGAGCCCAAAATGACCTCAATCTTCGAAACGAATCTATCGTACGACATAAATATATCTTGAGCTTTAGAAATCACAGAAAATCAAAAAACACAAATAAATTGCATCTTACCCGAAATATAATTATGTAATGACTCTGGTACCGTAGTATCAACATGCCATCCTACAAGCAAATCGATTATATCCTATTGCATTCGAATAAAAAACTGTCTATTAATTTCCAAGTCTGTCTCATTAAATCAAAAAAAAGTAGAATACCTGAAATCGGTTTTCAAATTCGGTGGGATATCGATCCGCAATTCGTTCTAGTACTTCCAATAACCCTGAAAAGTAATCAACGCATTCAGCGGAGTCAAGAAGATTCTCGAGTTCACTTAAAATGTTCGGAATTAATTGTTGCATTGTACTATAAGGAACAATGTTTTGTGCGTTGTTGCTAGACTGGGTTACGCGAGTGATAGACTTTATTTAAAAAAAAATATTGAGCTAAGCTTCTAGTTTTTATAACATTTAGCGTATCATCCATAATATTCAATAAAATAGATACCTCGCGCAACGAAATCAAAAGCCATAATTTGCGCTCTCGCTCTTTCTCCTTGACCCCCGATCCCGAAGCATGCAATCTCTCAAATATCCAACGAAAGAACGATTCCAGATTATTTTCTGATATCGTAGCAATATTCGCAATGCATTTGGCAACAAGAAGTTTAAAATTCGCGGGAGCTCTATACAAATCAAGAATCATAAGAAAGATGAGCCTCAAATTCAGAATGGCATTTTATTCAATTAACTACCTTGTATCCTCAAATACCAGCTCCAATCCAGGTGTATTTCCTATGCCATATGTAGCCGCATCGAATACCTGAGCACTTTCACCTGGTGTAAGAGTCTCGGACAGTATATTTGAAAGCTGGGTTACACAGGATGTTCTTCTTGCGTACACAGAGTCACTTTCGTCTCTTATCCGTGAAAGTAAGGCATTGATTCGGGAAATTTTTGTAGAAGCTTTTATGTAGAACACTTGCATTAATATAGAATTGAATAATTCCTAGATAGAAATTTCTGTGCCTCGAAAGACGAACCTCTATTCTCATTTTGGTTTTGTTGAGGGTGAGGTGATGACTGGTAGTGCCTTTGCTGAAAGGGAACACGTCTTGAGAATCTATTACGAGTTCCACTCATTTTTGTAACTATATTGAATAGATTCTAATTGATATTAGTAACGTCACGCGTAATAAGTACAGAAGAAGGCTTGTCTCCAACTGACCAAAACGAACTGTTACAACTCATTAAATATCATGAGGACAATAGAGCTAGATACTGCGGGGAAAAGATATTGAACATTACCAGGGTATTTACATTATTCAATGAGACAAATTTGATACTATTGTAGGGCAATTTCTAATTTGCAAGAATGAACATACATGTTTATTATACAACCGATGCCTTAACAAATTCTAATAAATCAATTATCCCAAATGTTAAATTTATCGTATTTATTTACTCTTGTCAATTTCTTATCATTTAAAGCATGTATAATAAACCCAATAAAAAGGCTCACTTAAATGTAAATACAAGCTTGAGAAAAAATACTGAACCTCTAATCCGAAATGTACATATTCTGGGTATCAATTTGATGCAAAATTTTTTAAAATGTTCAGCTCATTAAAATCAATATGTATTTATGCAATAATTTTTAAGTTGCATTTCAAACCTGGTTTCAAATATTAATAATATATATATTAGATATTATTAGTTAGTAATACTATAATAATTTATATATTTGAAAAATATATAAAAGAACCTGCTATTCCAGCTTAAAATAAACAATTTTGAATTGAATTATTTGAAAAATATAATTAAAAAGCTTATTATTATAATAATAGTAATCTTTTAAAGATTTCTTTTCTAATTATA
>CAJVPS010001893.1:0-13801 GCA_910591765.1 Ambispora leptoticha | reverse complement strand
AATAATTGCCGTGAACACAGTCACTATTACCATTTTAAAATAATTACATACGCATAATCTTAAAACGGTAACAATATATAAAATAGTATACCTATCATATCTATTTCCAAAACTGAACATAATGTATATTTAGTTGAAAACTGGAATACCAAAATCCTTATCCTTCACCTGCAAGAGCAGGATCTAAAGCTTGATGATGAGAACTTCACTATTATCCACAAAGAAAAGATTATTAGCCTTGACTTTCTTGACTTGACTGAAAAAAAGTTTCATAGTTATGGGCTTGCAGGTGGACCAGCAATGAGACTCGCAAAAGAGGTAAATGCTCTTAAGATCTTATCAAAGTATTCTTTCTTCTCATACCACAGTTTGAAAGAAGTGTTGGTAAAATATGATATAGAATCCAAAGGCATAGATGCAATTCCACTATTCAGTTCACTGATTCCTCATAGTATTCAAGATGATGATGTGTATTTTGAAGAATATATCACAGAAATTAACAAAAGGCTAAGGGACTATGATATCTTATACCTGGATAGTTTAAAAGCTATGCATAATAAGTATATAGTTACGATACTCTATATTATTAGAAATGAAACAAAAAAAGAATTTAACATAAGGCCACAACAAGAAATTATCGGAGAAGAAAGTTCTGGACGTGTTAATTATGCAATTAAGATATAAGCTATAAATTTTACAAAAAATATACTAATAAAACTAGTTTTGCTAATACTTTATTATTCCAGAATTCTAAAGATCTTATTTGCATCATGAAGAACAAATAGCATAAAATTTCTATGGGCTTTGTGCAGAATATCAAACAGCTAGAAAGTTTATTTGAAACTAATAAGAGAAAATGCAAGCAGGATGAAGCATTTGATGATGACTTTGACTATCTCTATGATATTATAACCACAGGATAGAATTGGCACTTTCTATTATATAGTTCAGGTGAAATTGTACAGGCAAGTGAATCTACCTATATAATTAAATTTAACAAAAAGTTCTTGGATAAGGACTCGGAAAAATATCAGACTTTGTATAAGAATGTGAAAAAGATTTTGGAAATGATTATTGGATTATTAAAGGATAGGGTATGTGTTGAAAAATTGCCAGCAAATAAATAAATCAGAATAGAGAGATATTGAACCAAAAAATAGATCTCTAAATTTACATGTATTTTTTTTATTATATCAATAAAGATGATCAAGAAGTTCATTTTTATAATAGTAATAATTTTTTTGCCTGCTTGTACAAGATGTTATTTGGGATTATCACTCCAAGATGTGCAATTCCATATACTGATTTTGTAATTATCAAATATTTGAAGATAATAAAGTGAATTACTACATCACATTACTGCACTCTTGTGACTGTCATATCATGGAAAATTAAATATTAATATATTTTGCTATATATAATAAAACCATACTATTTTTTAATGAAATATACAAAGTAAAAATTATGAATTGCATGCATATAATAGTTAATTTCATCATCTTCATCTGCTCTATGTATCCTATCATAGATCTACATTTCTTTTTTCTATAAAAGTATATGCTATTTTTTTGAGTAGGATCATTGACTCTAGGATTATATAAGTCTAACATCTCTTTGAGACATATTTTTCTTATTTTCATTATAAGAGTATGGATCATTAAATTATTCATGTTGCCATTAATAAGGAGAGAAATATAATATAGTATTTTTATGATTCAGATCACTGAGCTATGAGACATGAAATAGTTAGCAGAATTTATCTTAATTTTTTTGATCATTGAACTATATTACAAGCATCTACCAATTTCTTTACCATTCATTTTCTTTCTCACACTTCTTACTATTCATGATATTATAAAAAAATTACAATTGAATAAAAAATATAGTTTTAAGAAAATATCTAGATTTATTATATAATAATATTATCTAGACAAGCTAATCAAGCAAGCATCCATAAAGATATGCAAGTCAGACTTGCAGAGCTTAAAAGAGTAGCATTGAACATAATACCCTATATACATTCTAATACTATTTTAACTTAATATCAAGAAGAGATTAGAAATCTCAAAAAGAAAACTAATTATCAATCAAAAATAAATTCCATTGATAAGTTAGCTGACTGGTTAGCTAGATCAGAAAAAGATTATAAGCCAAAAGAATTAGAACCAGTTCCTACTACATTTGATGAATGGGCAGATAAATATTTATAGTTAGAAAAAGAAGATCTGATTTGACATATAGATGGATCAATTACATAGTTCTCAAGACATATTTCAAAATTAACACCCCAGAAAAAGCTAAATAATCATGAAATAGAGTATTGGAAACTTTCTCCTAATGCCAATAAATCACATATTATATATGAATATACTAATAAAATTTGTAATCTGATGAATGATGATAAGAAATATATTATTGGAATCATTAATAGTTGGGAAATAAGTAGAATAGAAAGACAAATGCAATTTAATAATAATAATATACCTATAGGTTTAAAAGAGGAATAGGTTCCAGAAGAAAAATATGAATGAAAAATGGAGTCTCATGGATGGATACCATCATTTAATGAATATTCTAATAGGAAAATCAATATATATAAGCTTTTAATGATAGATCAGAGGGCATGGTTATCTTGGAAAGATGAAAATATAGATCTAAATAAAGATGGAAACTATTATTTAGAAGACTAACCATATGTACTGCATTACCAGTTTATGATACATCCATGTCGAGATTTATTTGGTCCAGATATTTATAAAGATGGAATAGTTTGGTAGCATACTCAATTACCAGTTTATGTTTATCATAATATGGCATTAGAAATTTGGTCATTTCTTTATTATGCTATAGAATATATACTCTTTACTAAAATCTGGAAATCAGATAGATCTGTAGATGAAGAGATCGCAGATAAGAGCTGGCATTTTGATAAGAAAAAAAAGGCTGGCAGTCTCACTAGAGAAGAAATCACTTCAGAATAACTTATAGGAATTGATCAATATCTATGGATAAAGACTTGTGAATATGTATCACATATTTATTATGAACTTTGACCAGTTCCAATATCACAAGGTCCACCAGGTCTATTCTACAATAATAATATAAACTGTATTATTACAGAATTGTAATGACAAATTAAGCAAGAAGGAATAAAGCAAGCTATAGGATTAACGCCAGCCTGTGAAAGTATTCTTGTTAAATTTAATGAAAAAGTTCTAAATCTGAATTGTACTTTGAATAACTTGCATGATTTTGAAAAGCCAGAGAAATCTGGAGGCATAGGAATGAAAATAGTCATTAAGGATTTCTTAGGAAATGAAATATGAGATAGTGATAAATATCTCAAATAACACAAACTAACTGTATTTTGTCATAACAACCATGCTTGAAAGAGTGGTATTTCTGAAATATCACAAGTATCTTCAGTCTGCTATATAGATTTAGAATGTGAAAGAACACTTGCTTCTACATGTATCAAAACTAAAGAAGGAAAGATTAATATCAATAATAAAAAAATTGCAGAAGCACTTATATCATTTGTTACCAGAAAACTCCCAAAAGCTACAAGAGTATGGATTATAGGTAAGAAAATTTTAACACATGAAGGTCATCTTTATCATAACTATCATGAATGGGAAAAATTAATTAAGACTTTCAAATATGAAAAATCATAATTTATACCTGAAGAACTTTTAAAATAGGGTCCAATAGATATTCATAGATGGATGGAAGAAAAATATTATTCTACAGTACCAATTCCTTCGCAAGAGCTTAAAGCAGAATATAATGAACTTGAAAAATTCCTGAAAGATGCACAATCTTACCAATTTCATTGCTGGCAAGAAAGAGAAGGTATTAAGTCCACACCTAGGAATGTTGTTGAAATTTGGCAACAATCTCAAGTAGAATCAATAGTATGAAATGTCCTAATAGATTCATCTCCTAAACACATTTATATTGATCTTTGTGGAGCATATCTTGATTGTGAAGATTCAGAATAGAGTGCATCAGAAGCATTATCTTGGGTAAGACAATATAGATTTCCAGAATGAATATAATAACATGCCTGTGTTAATAATATTAAAGCTATCCATTGCTTGACTGGCATTATTCAGCTAGTAGCATGGGAATTTGCCAAAAATCTTCATCTATTCACAGCAGGACTTATTAGACAACATCTTACAGAAAAGGAAGACTGGATTCCAATATCTCTTATAGATTACCTGCTTAGTATTGGATGGCTTATAAGTATAACTCCAAGAGAAATCATATATAGTGTAGGTAAAAAATTCTGCATTGAATTTCCACCTGATCATGATATAGCAGTTCATTTCATGAGATCGTGTGCTCATAATGCATAAGTTACATCTGTTTTAATTCAAGACAAAAATAAGACAGATATGATTCATCAATAGTTAGCAAGAAAAAAGTGTTAACCAAACCAAACAAGTAATGAGCATGGAACTCTAATAAAGTATGAGGAGGATAAAAAATATGCTCAATAGTTACATATCTGCTCTTTTATTCTTGCCTATACTCATATTGCTATACTTAAATAGCTGAAATACTTCCCAATTGAAAATGTATTGTGAGTATGTACTGATGTAATTTATATAACAACAATTTCTGAAACTATTTTAGATGAGAGTAAACTTAAGATTGATTTTGATAAAAAGCTCTTTGCTAATGCAAAAAATAATATAGAGTTAGAAGAGATTTAAAAAAGATACAATATGGAAGTAGATAAAATAAAAAAGCAATATGAATCTGTAATAGTTTTAGATACTCCAGAAATTAAGTATGGCTAGTGGTGCAAGAAAAAGCCAGATTATATCTATCACAAAGAAGCATCATCCTGGACCATTAATTATAAAGATATATTAGAGTTTCCTCCAAGTGAAGCATCACCTCTTTCTACTGATCCAAAATTAATTATATTGTGAAAATCCTACTTAGTCAGCCAGGAAGATAGTGAAAAAATGATATGAGCTATCCATATATTTTCCAATCAAAAAATTATGATTCTCACTCTGGTAAACTTGCTTGCTGAATATCATAGAAAGCAAAATTCAGACTTAATGATCATGATATATCATAAGTATTTCCATTTGGGAGCAACTGCAATCGATGAATGAGATCCTGCATGTCTTAGAAAAAAGATGCTTGCCAAAATATTAATTTTCAATGAAGCATGCATGATATCTAAAAAAGTATTACAGAGATTGTTATCTTATGCCAAAAGTCAAGGCTGTCAAATAATTATGTGTGGTGATCCAGGCCAACTTACACTATGGGGTGATAAAGAAGGTCTGCATAAATTTCTTACAGAATGGGCTGATGAAGTAATCTGGTATATGGAAGACTATCATGCACAAGATAATGAACTCAAGATATTAAAATTACATATGTGGATAAAAAATGATATTACTCAATTACTAAAATTTCATAAAACTATACCTAAAACAACATGGGAAAATGCTTTTGCTCAGTAGACTCCAAATGATATCTGGATTTGTTCTACAAATGATATGGGTATGCGAGTTGAAAGTGTATTATTACAAGTACATGTATCATACTTTCCCAATGAGTCTTCAGTTATTCATTTTGATCCAGATGATAATATTAAATATAAATATCATATTCAAGAAAAGCCTGTACAAATTCCAGATAGCATTGAAATTATAGAAGTATATATTGGTATTATAATAAACATGCCACTTGAAATTGTATTACATGGACTTCCTGCTAAATGGAAATATGCTAGCTAGGGAACAGTTTATCGAATTCAAGAATAAACAATTGAGATACCAGAATATTGCTTTATTGTAGATCATAGTCTGAGGGGTTGGATTAATAATACTGTATATATAGCTTATAGTCATGTATGATACATAAATCAATTAATCTGAGTTGTACCACCAAATAATATACTTGAATATATTGAGCTGACTGAACTTTAAGCAACTTCTTGTCCATAAATAATTGAAGCAAAATTAAGATATTACAAGTTGGATGACCACAAAAAGAACCAACATTTTCCAAGATCATTTATGATAGTCAAGAACTGGGAGATAGATAATAAATCAGATTTAATAGAAGATTCTATAATGTGTGAGAAGTCCCTCTTTCTAACAGAAAATGATGAGGAAAATGCTATTCTTTCACTTACAATAAAGAACATTATAGAAATTGCAATTCAGCAGGATAAATGTTGTAAAGTATGTCATGTTCTACTTCTATTTCAAGGCTATCCCAAGCATCATTTATAGTTATTTTCAGTTGATCAACTTGATGATGCTGAAGGACAGTATTGCCAAAATGTAAGAATTACTTGTCTTTATTATAATGAATGGTATCAGCGCTAAATTTTGTAGGAAGCAATTTTGATTGAGTAAATCTGTATTTTTGTCCTTTGATATAGTAAAGTGTAGGTTGTCCTGGTTCTTGGATTCATCTTATAATAGGAAAAATATTTTTTGACCAGTAATAATCTGTTACTCTTCTTTTTTGAAATGGAAAATAATTATTAGTAAATATATATCTTACCATTATACCTAATGGAAGTAAATCATTTTTAGGTGGAGCTGGCCAAGATTTTAGTGGAACTTTTTTAGAAGATGAGCATCTATAGGCTTCATATTAATGAGCTGAGTTTTTTCATTATTCATATCTATAATTGTTAGCCAAAATGGCTTTACCCAATCTTTATTAATACATTTAATAATCAATTCTTTTCTTTGCATTCTCTTGAACAAGTAACATTCAAGCTGATTATGAAATGAATTTACAAAGGCTAGAGATACATAATATTCTGGTTCAGCATGCTCAATTCATGTTCCATGGCTCTCAAATAATATTGTAACTTTACCCTTCATTTCAGTATCTTAACCTACTTTTAAAATAACTGGCCAATTAAGAAGAGAATTTGGATTATTATAAATATCTTCAAATGCCATAGTAATCTTACTACTTAATTTACATGTTAACACCTGACCATCCTTGTATCTTGATATGCAATCTATAATGCAAAGAGCATAATAACGTTTATGATTATTTGGCATTTCCATAATATCAGCTTGGTATAAATAATCTGGATATTGCTCAGTAAAATAGGTATATACTATACATGGTGGCTTGTGATATAATTCTCTAATCAATTAATTATTAATCCAGTTATGAACTCTTTCTAATGAAGCTAAATCTTTAGGTAATCTCTCCCATAATGTTCATGAATCAGGAAATATCGAATAATAAATTGGATGTAAAATTTTGTCAAGCTGTTTATCCAAAAGAGATGGTCAATTTTTAAATCATTTTAAAATATCAACAAAAGGAAAATTATAACCAGCTTTCTCACAAGCATCTTTCATTTTTTCAGGAGTTTGAAAAAATCCATTTGGTTAATAGTATAATTTTGATAATATTACCTCTCATTTGGCTTTCTCGGTCTTAGATATATCAATTTCTATAATTGGTTCTAATTTAGCTATACCACAAAATACCATGTTTAATATTAACAAAATAAAATGTTCCAAAGTCCCAGACCTAATTGTGAATTGCATATATCAAGTACTAATAGATAACTAGAGTTAGAGCAAGTCAATCAGATTTTAAAAGATGAATTATCTAATGAAGTTTCAATCAATAAAGCTAATGAGAAATTGATTAAGCAATTAGAACATGATCTTACTAATTGTGAAAGAGAGATTTCTCAAAAAGAATTTGCTATTGTAATATTTAATGAAGAAAATAATAAGCTTAAGTTTGAAATCTCATCTCTGAAAAAAGATTTTTACCAAGCCCAAAAAGAGATCCAAGATAATATTAATTATACTGCTGATATAAAAAACAAGTTACAAGAATGTTATAAGACTATATATAACTTAAAACAGAGAATTAAGATAATCAACTCACAAAAAAATTTACCTATCAGAGGAAACTCTCCTGATTCATATAGTTACTCAGAAAATCATGAAACAGATATGGCACATATAGATCTATTTGTAAATATTACAAGAGGGTTAAATTGGTTGGAAAATTATTTCAGAGGACATGGTACATCATTAAACAATCCAGCAAATATCATCCAAGGCATGTATGGTACTTTAAATACTATTTGGACTAATTATCAAAGAAAAGATCAGGATTTAGATGATATTATGAATCAACGTAATGATCAAGATACTCAAATAGTATAATTACAGCAGTATATTAATGGTTATAGATAGCAAAATATTACTTTGCAAAATCAAGTTAATCAGCTTACATTAGAGCATGACAATTCCCAGAATGATCTTATTTTAATGATTGTAGCTTATAATAATGAACAAGAGGAACATCATTGCTGGTAGGAGATTGCTCAAAAAATAGAAATGGAAATGTAATTATATGTTAATACTTTATTACTTGAGAAGTTGGTACTTAATTTTAAAGTTCAACAATATTTTTAACAATTACAAAGATATCATATACATAGAAGGAAATTATAACTTAGATTGAATACATATCAAGATGATTTATTTCTTAGTGATCTTCAATTGGATCTTAAATAAGATAAGTGGAAAAATTGGGCTCGAAATTCTGAGCAATTAATTTTAAATTTGAATCAACAAATTTTTGCGTTACAGAATAATAATCCAAATCAAAATAATATAGTAACTATGATAGAATATCCATCACCTATATTTAGCAGTATACCTGGAGAAAATTCTGAAGACTTTATCAGAGATTTAAAAAGATATATAATAACTAGTTGAATCAATGTAGTATTTAGAGCAGGACAGGCTGGCGGAAGAGCTGAATTGGATGATTTATATGAATCATGCTTAACTAATGATACATTAATCTGGTATACAAATGAATACAAAGACTGAAATTACTAACTTGATAATATTCTTGATAATACAGGAGTAGCAACTGTAACAGCATTCCAAGTATTAAATAATGGGGGATTAACTAGTATTAATACTAATCAATTTTGTGGGAAAGCTTTAGTAATTTGAAATAATGCTGGTGGAGATAATACAATTACAGGAGCTAATATAATTCCTGCAGAAGTTTGGGATAAAGATTGGTTAATTGCTGGTGGTCATCTCACTCCAGTTAAAATAGCAGTTATAACTTTAAATATTAATGGAGAAGGAAATACTAGTATTGTACTTCTGGGTATGACAATTAGACAAAAATTATATGAACTTTGATATAATTATATAATAACTAATATATTAAAACAATCTGCTTTGTTTAGTATAATTGTATAAGAAACTATATCAGTTCAACAATTTACATCAAAGTTATGAAATATTGGTAAACTTACTAGAATGACTTCTGCATAAATTTGTGAGTAATAATTAAGAGGATTAGCACTAATGAATCAATATACTCTTCATTTTAATGATATATTTTTCCAGATAATGGATGAGTAACTAAAAAATTTAACAGAGCTCGAAGCATATATACTTAGTCAAAGTAATGTATCTTAATAAGTAATATAGCAATCAGTTCCAGTTTATAATCAAGCTCCTGTAATACAACAATCAACTCTAGCAATATCATCACAACAAGTTCAATAAAAATCTATATCAATATTTTAATGTCAAAAAGCTATTGGAGTTGCTAAATTTACTATAAATGAGAATAGAAATCTAATATCTCAAGCCAGACTAAAAAAAATTGCACTCAAAGTACCACCAAAAGATACAGAAGAAATTCTTGCTTATAAATAATTAAAACTTATACAAGATGCTGATTATTCTGACTTTAATGAATTTTTCAAAGCTCGTGATAATTATTTTAAATCAAAAGTTCATTTATCTAATAAATTACAAGTTTTATCCAAGTCAAAAAGATTAACTATGACTTAGCAAAAATAAATTGATAACAAAAATGATAAAATACTAAGTAATATGGCTTCTAGATGGTCTCTCAATGATCCAGTATCAAATCTTGCTAAATATAATGAAGATGACTATGAATTTGAAGAAGACAATAACTGTAAATATGAAGAGAATAATTATTCTGAAGATTATAATAATTTAGATAACTATGAGAATAGTTATGAAAATAATTATGAAAATTTTGCTTATAATGCTAAAAGACCAGCATGATATACCTCCTATAAAAAAAGTAACACATAATTCTAAAGATACTTTTATCTCAAATCAAAGTTTAAATCTAGCTGTCTCTAGTTAAAATAATTCAGTATCATATCCAAAAATAAATAAGAAAGAACTTGCACAAGCTAGAATGATTAGATATCAAGCTATAGCTTCTTTGGTAAATAAAATAGTTATAAAAATGACAATACAAATATATATCACAGATCTTTTAAAAATAGTATCTCCTATTATGCATATTAAACTTTAAAAAGCTTTTATAAAAAAAGAAGATATCTTATTCAAACCTATACAGATAGCTAATCTTGTAAAATAAGAATTTAAAATATTACAAGCTACTATTACTTATGTATCTGGTTATATTGATGATATTAAATTTAATAATAATATTCTTGATACAGGATTAAATATTGATATGATCAATGATAAGTTTTTTAATTCTCTTGATTTTAATATTGATAAAAAGATATGATTTCAAGTAAAAAATGCTGATTCAAAAACTATTCCAATTGGTGAAAAGAAAGATATGCCAATTTCTATTGATGATATTACTAATCCAGATAACTTTTTAGTAATAAAAAATTTAGGATATCCTATAATACTTGAAATGTCTTGAATTAAGCAAGTTAAAAATATTATAGATATTAATAAAAATTAATTTCAAATAATTGTTAATAGAAAAACTTCTTATATATCAATTCAAACTGAGCATATTTGTAAATCTAAAGGATTATTACTTTGCAATAATTTAGCAATACAAGATTTTGAGTTAAAAAAAAATCAGTAGTTCATGATATATCAGATAGAACCTGTCACTTATGCTATAAATAATTTTGGTATTTATCAAATCTCAAATAACATTTCTTATGAAAAAAATTCATGTAAAGAAAAAATAGCTCATATAAAGAAAAATAAGATTATATAAAGTCTATGTGAAAAAAATAAAGCCATGTAAAGCTCATGCAAAATAAAAATTGATTAAAGTTTCTGTCTTCTCACAATAATTACTCAAAATCAGATATTATAGATTATCTTTTAGCTAAAAAGCTAGCATGATTAATTTATTATATATACTCTCTTTTTTCAAATATGTATATGAGAGGAAAAAGCTATGCTTCTCTATTTTTTCATTCTGAATAATCTTTTCCATCTTTTATCTCAAGATTATGAATGTAAATATATATACTTTCATCTTGAATCCAGCTTTTTATTATTTTAATACCTAATATAGAATTTTTGTGAGCTAAAACATTACTGATTTCTAGTATTCTTTATTTTGAAGTTTTAATAAATTTTAATCGTAATATATTAATTTCTTCTTTTAATCATGCATTAAATTTTTCCTTAATATAAGATCTGAATTTTGTATAATTATATCATTAGAGCTATGCATATTAGTAGGTAAAATTATCAATAATAAAGTAGGCTCTTTAAGTTATTTCTTTGTAATAGATGATGATTTTTTTCTATTGTGAGCTTTATATTTTTCATAAACTTTCAATATATTACGCAAATGATTTTTAATTTGATCATACTTTTCTATAATTTGATTTGATAAAATTAGATTACATTTTTGACTAAGTAATTGATTATATGCTCACTCTAATATACTTGATGGTAGCTTATTTGTAATTGGTTTATAGTTAATATAAAATATATTTGATAAAATTTATATAAAAAATTGAACAAAAAATTTTAATAAAATCTTTGAAAAATTCAAATTCATATTATAATAGAGAAATTTTTACAAATTTGGATAAATTATATAATTATTTTTGTGTTAAATATATTATATATTTATATAACTTTTATAATAACAATTGCAAGTGAAGATAATAAAAATATATTTATAATTGATTATAGTTCTGAAATCACCTACATTTTTCCTTTTTTTCTCATGTGATTCAATCATGAGAAGGCAGGATAAGCAATATGCTAGCAATAATAGATTTCAAAAACTCAAACTAGATAAGAAAGCTAAAATATTATCTAGATATATTTCAAAATGAAAAAAGATCAAATAGCTATATAATATATTTTTTTGTTTGAAGTATAGTTAACTTGTCATCCAATTTAAGATTTTGGAGATTTAAACTAGGTAAGAAATCTATAATATTTTCTTGATATTTAAAGGATGATTAAAGGTCAGATAATTATATAATATATTTTTTATATAAAAAAAATATGTCAAAAAATATAAACCAATCATTATCAAAATTAAGATTTCAGAGTCTCCAGCTAAACAAGAAAGCAATATAAATTTCTAGATATATTTCAAGACAAAAAAGGATCAAATATCAATACAATAACAAAAAAAAGTCAATATACTAGAAGACAAGCTAGAATTAGTTAAGGCATAAATATATCTTTAGTAGGAATCTCCCTCATCTCCTTCAGTATGTAATATTCTAAAAAGTAAATTAATATTAAAATAAATTCTACTAGATTTATATTCAATTTTAAAATTATATTCTTATAAAATTATTATTCAATATGTAAGTCTTTTAGGAGAATTTGACTTGTTAATTAATTACTTGAGTACTAAGTAATCTATAATTAATATAAATAGAATATCTGATAATAGATAAGATTTAAATAATTTAACTACTCAAATTACTCCAAGATATTCTAGTTCTGTTATAATATATTTGCTTTCTTTCTTACTAACTCTTCTATTAGTATAGATAATTATATATTTCTTTTTTTACTATTATATTATACTAGTATAGCTTCTAATTCTAGTCTAAAAATATTGGTAAAAAGAGTAAATAGCTTTGTAAAGTCTGAATATATAATAATTAATGATGAAATTAAATATTTTTTAAGTAATTCAAAAGCTTTTTATTACTTTTTGTTTATTTAAATTCTTTATTCTTTTTGAATAATTTATATAAAAAAACTACTATCTTGATAAAATTTTTAATAAATTTTCTATTATAAAAAACAAGTCTAATAAATTCTTTTAATAATATAATATTAGTAGATACTGAAAATTCTTGTATTTTTTTATCTTTGCTAGATTAGGATGAATTGTATCTTTTCTAATAATATAATCTAGAAAGAGTAGCTAGTTTTTCTTAAAAGTATATTTGTTTAATTAGAACTTTAGATTTGCTTATTAAAGCTTTTTCAAACCTTTTTATATATAGATCAAATATTTTTCTTAGATTTTGAAATATATAGTAATATCATTCAAGTATATAATTATGAATTTTCTGATATATTTCTTAAAGATTTTATTTATAAGTGTTTGAAAAGTAGTTAGAACATTTGTAAGCTTAAATAATATTATATTAAAGTAAAATAAATTCTTATTAATAATAAATATAATCTTCTTTCAGTTTCTTGAATATATTTTTACTTATTAAAATCTATTAATAAGATTTATTATGATAAAATATTTAGCATTTTTAAAGAAGTCTAATAGTTTATTAATTTATAATAAAGGGTATCAATCTTTTTTTATTATTTTATTTAACTTTCTGTAATTCATATATAATTAAAATTTCTTATTCTTTTTCTTTACTATTATAGATTGGTGCAAAAAGATTTGTATCTTAATATAAAAATTAATAATTACTTCTAATAAAAATCATTCAAATTTTAACTAATCTTTATAATTTTTTTATATTAAGTAAAAAATAATCTAAATTAACTTTTTATATTATTTTAATTATTCTATTATA
>CAJVPS010001892.1:0-13804 GCA_910591765.1 Ambispora leptoticha | reverse complement strand
TTGGTGTTGAAAAGCTAGAAGAAATGGCCATGATTCTTCTTACCATATAGCAAATATACGAAATGAACTTACTTATTTTGATATTAGGCTAACTGAAGCTGAACTATGTGAAATAGTAAAAATTGTGACGATTGATGATTATGTTACGGGTGAGGAGGAACTAAGTGGAAACAATGATAATACATATGAAGAAAGCTCAAATTCATTATCTCAAACCACTATAATCTTAGAGGACATTGTTAATTTGCGGAATTCCGTTTTTCAAGACAGAAAAATCATATCATTTGAATCTCCTACTGACATTGCAGATTCTAATATTGAAGGCGATATTGATCTGGACTTTAGTCCTGAGGATCTTGTCAACACTGTTTTAAGTGTTGAATTATAAATTAAATAATTATTTAATGTAATAAACGCAATGTATATTATAATTTATTTGCATTCAAAGAAATTTAAAGTTTGAAGTGAATGCATCTAATATCACTCTTATTTTAAAAGGTGACCTGTTTTATTAGTAAAAATTTTAACGGTTCATTGATTAAAAGTCTAATTTAAAAATAGATGGCTTTGATACTTTTTTCATATCGAAAATTCACTATTACAATGTCTGATATCGTCAAATATTATGTTGCATGTCTGAAATAATGGCATAAGTTAAATGTTATGGCATAAATCACATGTTACAGTATAAGTTACATGTTACAGCATATATCTAATGTTATGACAAATGTCAGTTGTAACTTTTTGACATATCAGTTATATCTTGAGTTATGACCGTGGATGCTACAAGAAAGTTAAATTACCAATCAATTTTCTGCACCTATAATATACACTTTGTTTTTTTGTTTTTTTTTTAATATTAATAGTGAGGCCATGTCTCTAACTTTATTGAATATTTAATTAAGATTTTTATATAAAGTACTAATCTACTTTTAAAATATTATAGAAAGAATTTGAGTATTAGTGATAATATATAATAAGTTTGTTTGAAATTTAATATAATGTATATACTAAGATTGTATTTTAGAGCAAATAGTAGTAAAAGGAAGAGGTTGATGTAGGTGCAATGTAGGATTAGAAGGTAGGTTATTAGTTAAAGAATGAGCTGTTGATCTTGAAATACAATAAGGAATCCAAATTTCATAATAAACTTGTTGATTTAGGTGAAGTAAAAATTTAATAACAAGTGATGTAGTTAGGTTTGAGATAGAGATGATAAATTCATCTGGCACTAAGCCTGATAAAGTTGAAAAAACTGAGGTTGTATCTGGTATGCTATATATATTCATGCAATCTAGTTGTTTGATTTGGTAATATAGGTTGCTTATATTATCAGGAGTAGTATTAAGTGAAGTTGTATTAAAGATATATTGTAATAAGTCATCTATTAGATTGCATAATAGCTGGTCAGATGGGCAAGTTATCCAATAAAGGTGGAAGCTGGTATAATGGCATTGATGGCATATAGGTGGGTATAAAGGATAATGTTTGTGTAGAATATGTGGAGTAGAAAGTTCATCTAATAGAATTTTAATTCTGAAAGACTTGAGAGCAGAAGATTGAAAATTGTATGAAAAGTTTGAACTTTTTTGGTTATTATTAATATATAACCAGGTAGCTTGCCAATTGATTTGGTTAAAGATCTTGTTCTATTTTTGAAAACGATTTTGTGTTATTCATAATGCGTAAATGTGGGCATGGCATATTGTTTGAATACTACAGCGAGTAGGTAGCTCTAGAGAAAAGTTTTTAAGAGTTAAAGTATAAGCAGAATTGTAAATATTGTAAGGCATAAAGATAAGGTATAGCAAGTTGTAATGGTTGTGTGCGAGTTGATCAGCGAAGTTGTTATAGTTGTCATCTTGATAAGCAGTGACTTTGTGAAATATAATATGAATATTGTAGAACTTAATAAAGTTAATAAGTGTGTTTTATAGTGAAAAATATGGTGTGTGTGTATATGATAAAGTAGTAGAAGAATGTATAAGGCTTTGATATTTGGAAATTACTGATTAAGAGTCAGTATATATATTTATAGTGCAGTTTCTGGGGCAGTAATAATAGCTGATAGAATAGCAACTAGTTCAGACTTGAATAAGCAGGACCAAAGTTTTGTCTGAGCTTGAAATGTATATAGTATAGAGTTGTTAGAGATTTGAACCCATCCAATACCCATTGAGCATTGTGAAGTTCTAAGATCAATAACAGAACCATCAGTATAAAAGTGAAGTTTTGATAAGTTTGCATTATAATTAGCAATCTGTTGAAGATTGTCTGTAGACAGGCTAGATTCAAAGATTGTTGGAATGGAGTGTGTGATAATGTAGACATTAGGTAAGTTTGGAATTTGAATAGGATGTCTAATTGCAATTAAATATATAAGGTCTAGATGGTTAGCATTAAAGTTAAGAGTTTTGTTAGAAGTATTTACCTGACCAAAGAACTGGGTTGAAAGATTGATAGGAATAATAATTATACATTTGTTAGCAATAATCTGGGAGTTAAAAGAACAACCAGTACATGTATGAGATTGAATGGGTAGAAGAGGATAGAGACGAGTAAATTGTGATTCAATATGGCACTGCTAATGAGTGATGAGAATATTTTAAGATGATGAAGGTTGTCTTTTGACTTTATCAGCAATAATTTTATTATTAAGTACTGTGATAAGCCAAGGCTTTTTTTGTGAAGAAAAGTGTCTAGTTGTATAGCTATAATAGTTTGTATAAGGTAGATGCAGATGTTGGTGAAGTGTGCGATTAGAGGAGTGATTAGTTACTTGAATTTCTAAGTAAATAAACCAAAGAGGCTGTTTGCTTTTTGGAATTTTGTGTATGTGAGGAGAAATATGTTTCTAGTCTAGCAAATATGAATTGTCGTAAATAGTAAGTTGGTCAAGATACAAGATATAGTAATATCTTAGTTGTTTTTTAAAGATTGAGTATTTTGAAAATGAAGAGAGCAAAGACTCTAAAGATATAGAGCCCTCTTGAATAGTATATAGTATGTTGTATACTGGATTAGAAATGAAAGCTATTCCAAGATGTTTGAAGTGTTAGATAATTTTGAAGTTGGTTGAGTGTTTGTTAGGTCCATCAATCATAGGGTTGTCATGTACTAAAATACTAGGGTGACCAAAGGTTATTTTGAAGTTGTTGGAGTCGAATACGAGTACTAATACCAAGGAGGTCATCAGAGTTAAGTCTTTTAGTAAAGTTTGTAATATAATGTTGTAATTGAATGTCCCATATTTTACGAATATTGTATAGTTAAGGGTAAAGAAGTGTACTAGTAGGAATAGTATGACTAAGTTTAGCTTTGTTTTTAACCAGTTCAATATGATTAGTGAAGATTTTGTTGCATATATTTTGGCTAAGAATGATATTGTAGAGACGATATTTAATAGTGGAAATAATAACTGTATTAATAATATATCATGCATGTGTATCAGTAATTTGTTTAGTATTTGCAATTTTGACAAGGTGAGATGACTCAGCCATAATAAGCTTAATCTGTTTTGTTTTTTGTAATTAAGTGTAAACCAGCATCCAAAAAAACTTGAATAGTTGGTTTGAAGGATAGAGGTTAAGTGAGTAATTATTATAGATAATAGGATTGTAATTGCATGGAGGGTTGTTGATTGTAAGTATTGATTTAGAAGGATTGATCTGAATATTGGCCATGTTATAAAAAGATTCTGCTAATGAAAGAATTTGTGTGAGCTCTTGTTGAGATGATGTAATCCAGAGTGTATCATTCATGTAAGCAAGAACTGAGCAGTGTGAATCAAGCTTATCAAATATTTTGTGTTTGAGATTAATTGGCCATAAGACTTGTGAAGTATAACCTTTAAAGTTATTATGAATATATGAGATAAGTGGATTATAATAAATTCGCTACAAGAGAGGAGTGATGGTTTCACCCAAATCAATACCATTATGTACAGGGTATGATGAAATAAGGCCAAGGTTAGTGATTACTTGATTTTGTCAGTCAATAAACAGGTTAATAATAGTGTTAGTAATAGAGTTAGAGAGTGCAAGACATTGAAGAGATTGTTGAAGGAGAGCAAGGTTAACAGAATCATAGGCCTTACTCATATTTTAAGATAAGAGCCAAATTGATTTCTGATTACATAATGCATCCTCGACAAGGTTGTTGAGTATGTGAATGGGTATAGAAGTACTATTGTGAGGTAAAGCAACATAGTTGTATTGTGAGAGAATAGGATGTTGTGAGAATACAGTACTTATTCTGTTGGTGATAATTTTTGTATAGACTTTACGAATGTGTTTAATAAGGCTTATGGGCCAAGTAAGGTTGAGATCTCTTTTAAACATATTGCGCTTTGGAATAGAATATATTTTGCTATGTTTACACTGTTTGGAAATATAGCTAGAAGTAAAGCAGCGATTAAATAGAGCAGTTAAAGCTTTAGTATAGGTGGCACCTGCATGTTTAAGCACTTCATAACTAATGCCTGTTGGTCCACAGGCTTTTCTATTTAAGAGTTTTGCTATAGTTTGTAGAACTTCTTTCTCTGAGATAGGAAGAGTGAGAGAGTTATACCACTGAGTATTAATGTGTGTTTGGGGTTGATATTGTTCAGACCAAAAGTTATCAAATAGATTTTGGTTAGTTGGTTGATAGGCTGTCCAGTTGAGGAAGTGTGTTTGTATATGTTGTTTGATAAGATTAGGATCTGTGATTAGTTGATCAGAAAGTTTAATATAAGAAAAGTAAATAGGAGATTGGTAACAGTTTAGAATGCTATTAATAGCTTGTTTAGATTTAGAAGAAAGTGTTTCGCATCTTTTTTCAGTAGCTTGTTTGATTTGTTGCCAAAATAAGAGTGAATTTTCAATCTGATGGGCATTGTAAAGTTGTTTCCAAACATTCTGTGCATGTTGAATCCATGTGTTGGATTGGGAAAGTTGAGAAGAAGTGAGTGTTTGAAGATCGCAATGTGACCTTAGATTAATATTTTGAATTTTAGAATTGATTAAGTTGATGTTTGGGGTATTATTATTTTTGATGATTTTGATTAAGTGACCAAGCTCATTAAATGAAAGATAGAGTGTAGTGCAGTGAGGTGTATATTTGTAGTTATAACACCATTTTCTGATTATTTTGTTAGGTATAGCATATATAGCAATATTAATAATTGCATGCTCAATTTTGTGCCAGGTAGTGTCAATACTTTCATTGGTTTCAGTATTGAGAGGAGTATGGTATAAGTTGAGATTGTGAGTAAGAAGGTCAGAAAATTCCATCCACTCTTCAGATGACATACTCCTGAAGTTAAAAATTCTTCGGCTGATGCCAGTATGATGGAGTGGGGCTTTGCTGTATGCATTAGTAAATGTTCAAGAGGATGAAAGAATAGAGTGATCACTAAATATAGAGGTGTGGCTATTGTCAAAGTTGTATGAAAGAAGAAACTGAATATTAAATGTGTTAGTCCAAATGTAGTCAATGCGACTTTGGCTAGTATTGTTTAACCATATATAGTGTGTGTTGTTAGTATGTGCACCAAGATTATACATATTAGAGTGATGTAAGTAATTGATAAGACGATAATTGAATAATGTGCTGAAGATATTGTTATGTGTATTAAAGTTACCCAGTATAATTAGGTGGAGGTTGAGTTGGTGAGCTTGTTGTATCTATATAATGACTGTATTTTGTATATCATTGCATTTCAGCATATTTGTGGATGAGAGGTAAACACTTATGATATGAAGTTTGATATCACTTTTAAAGAAAAGATCAAGGGCGATTGCTCCTCCAGAATGTGTGAGGCAATTATGGATGTGAGGTTTAAGATAATTGTAAATTATAATGGCAGCTTCTTCTGCTGAGCTATCTGAATTAGCTCAGAAGTAAGTAAATAGGTTGTTGTTGTAAAAGTGAAGGTTGGTACTGTTGGCAATCTTGGTTTCAGTGATACAAGTGATCTGAATATTATTGTGGAAGCAGTAGTCCTGCCATACTTCTCTTTTAGTTGCATTATTAAAGCCTCTAACATTGTGTATAGCAATAGTTAAATGAAGGTCACAAGGTTTTTGCAAATCAATAAAGGTTTGCAATGTAGGGGTAGAGTTTCTATAATGGTTAGGATGTTGATTAGAGAAGCTGCTAGTAGAATTGTTTGTTAATAGTGAGGTTGTATTAAGTGAATTGGAGGTATTGTTGTTAGGATCTTGTAGGAATAAAAGTAAGTCTTCAGGTAAAGGCTCAGATTCATCAGAATTTGATTTAGAGATAGTTGGTGATGATGTTGGCATTGTGTATAAGGTGGTTTCTGAAATTTCTATTAGATTAGAACTGCTTTGCTGAGGTTTTCGTGTAGATCTAATAGGAAGGTCTAAGTATTTAGAAATAGAAAATTGTTCAATTATAGTATGGTTTGGGAGTAGAAGTTGGTCATTAGGTAGGTAAACATGCACTTCATCTGAAGGATAGTTGACTAATAGAATGATATTGTTGTTGAATCTATAGTTTTTTAGATATCTTAAAAAAGACTTAAGTGTCTGATTTATAGATAAGTATAATAAATTATAGTGTAAAAAAAAAATGTTATAGCAAGTATTAGGGTTACAGGATTCTAAAGATGTTGAAAATGACTTTATGATGTGTCTTTTACAGAGTTGCTCACCATTTCAAGCTTGGTTCTTATAGCTGCACAGGATACCATAGTCTGTCCTATACATTGAGTCTGACCAACATATAAATGGTTTTCCACATAAATGGGCTTAACCGCCCACTCACTTACATCATTTTTCTTATCAACTACAGTGAGTGTTTCTTTTGATAAAGTGGCGGCTGCATCTATAAATATAGAAGACAAGTTTATTGAAAAGAGGTCTCTTTAAAGAAAAGAGACTCATTGATTGAGAATGGGAGTTGGAAGTTAATGCTAAATTTTCCATGAAGATATTTATCTGCCTCTGGATAGGCAATTTCATAGTAAGGTTTGACCATTTGAGGATATGTAAGTCATTGGTCATAGATATTGAGTTGGGTTATGACTCTTGCAAGGGAGTCAGTACTGATTGGTTTTCTGTCAGAAGGTTAATGGCTTCTTTTTTGTTTAGATTTGTAAGTTTATAGTTGATTTTGCTTTCTTTTGATATGCTTCTAGATACAAGTAGAAGAAGAAGCTACGTCTACTTTTATTAGTCTCTACTGAATTGGTTTTGCAGTAAGATTCTTCAGCATCAGATGCTAAGTTATCTAATGTTTTGGTTAGGATAGGCTTAAGGAAAGTTGCTTCATATTTTCCATCTTTGAGAAAAATTGATTCATCTATTTGAATTTCTTTTTTGGGCCATTTTTCATATGATGCAGTAAGGAGTTCTTTATATAATTAGCTGAAGTTGTGTTGAAATTGTGTTTTTGGAGGTGTGTTGTCTTGTGTTTTAGTTTCAGTTTCTGTTGATGATGATTTGCCTTTGTTCTTAGGTTCAACTTTTTCTAAATATTTGTATAGAGTGTCTGAACAAGTAAGGATGTAGTGATTAGCATGTTTAATACATTTGTTATGACATTCTTGGAAGTTAGAAGATTCTGTAAATGAGATTGATGCTGAGATTAACTCCTTAAGATGTGAAATAAAGTGTTGTCTAAATTGATATTTTAGGGAGTTGCGAACTTTTGTTTCATTTAGAGAGTTAGTAAATTGTCGATTGTATTTTAGATAAAATAACTCAAACTATTTATCAAAATGTTCAAGAGAATTTTTGAGAGATAGTATGTTAAATTTTTCAAGAAAGAGAGTTTTAGGAATATTGAAATTGAGGTTGATATTGAATCTGCTATTCTTGAATATTTTGAGGTAATTGTCTTCTTTGTCATAGTTAATGACCTGTAAAGTGATTTTAAAGCACTTGGGTCATAGATGTATATCTTCAAAAAATTTGGTGTAGTTAATAGTTTGATAATTGTTAGAAAGATATAGATGTATATGGGCAAGGTTAATACAAAATTGTAAACGGTTTTGGGACTTGTAGGGTGGAACTGTGGCTGGTGAGGCAAAGATTTCTGATAGTTAAGTTTGGTGAAGAGGACTGTTGTAAAAACTAACATAAGTTTTTTAAGTGTTTCTTCTAAAACAGAAAATAGAATAGTAAATGCTTTATCAACATCCAGGTTGTGTTTTTGGATAAAATCTATTAGGAATTGAGGCCTTTCTCTTGCTATTTTGCGGATAATTTGGTAAAAGCTTGCTTTAAGTGCTTTGTGATCTGCTGTTGCTACTTTAATTTCTTTGCCAGGATAAAAGTCAAATAAGTGTAACTTAAGAAAATGAAAGGTTTTTTTTTTTTTTTTTTTTTTTATAGTCAAGGTTAGCCTCTTTGGCTTATCGCTTTTATTAGATATTAGGATGATGTGGTGATCTTATCGAAGGGACCCAGACAAGTACATTCTGACAAAGATACATTCTAGCCATATCTGCACCTTTTGAGTGCCTAATTAAGTATACTACCTATGTACTAGGTGCTACACTAGATGTTGTACCTGTAACCCACTATTACTTGAGCTACCCAATTAAACCCTCTGATCTGAGTTTTCTATGTTGATCCATCTAACCTCACCCAGAACATGCGATACATAAGTCAGTCCAAGTTCTGAGATCATTGCGTCTACCTATAGGACTACTAGCATGATTAACTGATCCATCCTCGAGTGCATCACCTGCTAGAGCAGTCCGGTACCCACTATTCCCATATTACCTAGTCTTCTTCGGTAACTTACGCCTAGGCCGAGACCAAGTACTTGCGAGCCGAAGCCGCTACCGTTACCTACTACTGCCCTTATAGAGTTCACCCAAACCCCGGTACATCTACAGACTTTTCTCGGTCATCTCATCAATTCCAAACTACCAATCCAGATGGCCTGAAAGGGCTGTAACCTGCCCCTAGTCTCCACAATTGGGTCTTTTTCCTCCGGTTACTCTTCTGGCGGCCTGGTTGGTGGAGTGCCTAGCCGAACACTTCGGTCCCATTCAGTTTATCTGGTTCCCCAGGTAATAATCTGCATGTAATACCGTTAAAGATCTGTGTTACCTCTTTATTTGAGACTTCCCAAGCGAGCGTCCTACCGCCGTATTGGCTTCATGGCTTTCTGCGATTCTGAAGAACTTATCTTGGGTTTGCACTGACTAAACCAGCTTGCATGCCTTTATGTAACTCCTTTATTTCACAAATGCCCCAGAATCTTCCAATTTTTATCTTGGTACAACCACAGTTACAGGCTCTTGAGTTTTTCCAGCCACGACGATAATTGCCGAATCTGTTTTTCTAAATTCAATTTTTCACCTTCCGTGGGAATTGAACTTATACTCTACCGCTTGGGGGTGCGACAACTTCACCACTTCACTAAGTCACCACACCCATGAAAGGTTTTTGTAGCAAGTTCTGTTTGGAGCTTATTATTTTTTTTATTTTTTTTATTTTAGTGATTCTTTCTTTATTTTATAAAACGGTTATAGAATACAAATAGACATTCAATTTAGCTAAATATATATTATTCTCCATAAACTATTTAATGCTGTCCAAATAAAGAATCTCTCAATCTATCTCGTTATCACAACCTAATCCTAACTCACCAGAATTAAGTGCTAGAGTATGATCCATCTAAGTGAATCTTTTCCTCTACCAGGATCTTCAACTTTCTGAGGATTTGAGCTCCGGTATCAACAGATGGTTTCACCGGCCCTGTCAGAATCACTGCTCTACAATAGAGTGTTGCCAATCTGATAACACTTTCTTATAGAGAAGTAAAAAAGAAAAAAAATTGGGTAAGTATAAAAACGAAAATGGGGTAAGTACAGAAAAAACCAACAAAAAAGAAAATGACCAAATTTAAAGGAATTAAAAGACTATTCTAAAATCTAAGAAAACTTGTTTACAGATATAAAAACCTGCTAACCAGATAAAAAACTATCTACATAGTTGTAGAATCTATACATAGAGCTATCTGACAGAAAAACAAACTAAAGTGCACTTTATTCTGTGCTAAGGGCTAAAAATTATATGCATATGACTTCAGAATATTGCATATCTCATATATTGCTCTAGTTACAACTCTCATATAAAATCCAATTCGGGTCCTAAAACATTTGACTTCAAAGCCTTGACACGTGATCGTTAGTTTTAATTTCAGCCTCAAAACTTCTTCCTCACACGTGTTTTGTTGTTTTCCTAATTCGTCATATCGCAACTCGAGACTTTCCAAAAATGGAAGTGGTAAACAACGCCAATCTTTTGCTGATCTTTTGGAGGGGGTAGCCAAATCCTCCACTTTTTGTCAAAAATTTTGATAAAAAAAAAATGGCGAGGGAATACGAAATTTTTGCAAGGTTCTACCGTAGTGAGTACTTTCCAAGTTGTTTCTTGTTCTTCTTTCCTTACTATCCATAGTTTCTCTTTTGTTTAATCACTACCAGAAAATCCCTTCTGGCTTGGATGTTGAATATAGGAGGGAGTCTACCAAGAGAAGAAAAGGCTTGACCCAGCCTAAAAACCGCTTCTTTAATGCTCGCTCCTCGATATATCACGTTAAAGGCTTCGTCAATAGTGACTGAAAGAAAAAACTTGGATAGTTTTAGACGTCTGACTTCGAATTTTTCAACTTGAGTTGGTTGTAAACGGTTGGTCTAAGTGATCGTCAGGGAGAGTTGGTTGTTTTTATAATCTTTTAATCTTACTATAGCTTAATTATTACTATACAAACTACTTTTATTCTTGTAAAGTTCATCCAAACCTCAGTACTTCCTTTCAAGTCTACTTAGTAGAATTTGATTTAAAAAATCTAGATTTGAATTTAAATAATTATTTGATTTTAAAATTTTAGCTATTTATAAAATTTTTATTTTTTTAAAATTTTATTAAGCTAATCAATTTTGTTTATTAAATAAAAAATGTTCTTCTAGAGGATGCAAATCACTAACTCTTCTCAACGATCACTTGTACCAAATTTTCTCTAAAAACAATTGCACTTTTCTCGATATTTTACTAAGTAAACCTATTCTGGCTGCCTAAGTAAAATTGTTCTTGACAAAATTTTACATATAGACAGCCTAGATTTATATCTCCAAATGCCCTTGTTAACAAGATATAATTAAATTTGATTTTTTTGTTTCTTTCTTAAAAAACTTAAAATTTTATTAAGTAAACTGCCTTTGCTTATTAAAATAAAAAGATTTAGCTAATCTCTAGCTTCATTTTGATATATAGCACATCAAAAACAGACTAGAACTGATAATTTTATAGCTAAAATACTTTAAAACTCCTTTGCAAAAATTGCACTTTATTTTTGCAAAAATTTTTTGCTTTTTTAGAAGAACCCTGCCTCTCTAGGACGCCCAGACCTGCAGATCCTAGATTACAAATCAATATTACAAATTAATTTACACAAATTTTATTTCTGTTTCATCTATTTTTAATTTTAACCTAATTTTACTAATTTATTTTTAACTAAATTACACAACTTTTGTTATATATTGATCACGTTGATCCTGTTGATCACCCACTGTCATACCAAGTGACTTCTTATTTGTCACATCCCCTTATATATCACATCTATTATATCACACTCCCTTATTTGTCATACCTCTTATTTGTCACACCTCTTAAAAAAAATTAGTAGTTTAACTTAACATCAAAATGCCTACTTTAACTAACTCCCAAAAGTCAGATTCCTATGATATTGACTACTATTACTCTAGATATAAAGACCGTCATGGTGTTGGACTCAATGAATACAAGTCTTAATCACTCTGTATTCTTCCTGTTAATACAAAACCTGACTACTGTGATGACAAAAAACAACATTACTTTAAAGTTCCTCTACAACCAGCAATCTCCACTTGTTTGTGTGGTAAATACCATATGAGTTTTACTTCTCAATTTTATAAAATTAATTGTCTTATAACAATGGGTCAACTCCAATCACAACTGCAAACTAGATCTATAATCTCTGCTAATAGTTTCAAAAAAATTGAAAATTACCTGCTTCACCTATTACTAAAATTCCAGATACATCTGATTCATCCCAAACCAACCCACATATTCTCTTTCCCAACTTTCAAACTGATCATGCACCTATAGCTATTATTGCTCACTCACACCACTATTACACCTATATTATCTGCAAAGTTAAAAACATCCTCTGTGTACTCACTGAAGACCAACAAAATCATGCACCAGACTATACAGCTGCCACTATTTTAAAAATGCTTTAATCTCTAAAACCTGTTCTTTTCAACTTCTCGATATTAAACTCAAACCCATTGCACCAACATCTCTACTTGGCTTTAACCACAAAAAAATAATTGCTTTTTATAATCTGCAAAGGACAAAGTTAAACTTTATAAGGAACTTTTTTAAAAGTTAAGACAAATCAATTTATTAGTAAACAAAAGCAAAAATAAAAATGAAAATAAACTTCATGAGACGCTGCCAATGATATTGACTGGTTTAAAGAATATCTAGTTACTTCATTTATGGAACCAAACAACCAATTTAATACTTCAATCGCCTACCAGCTATTCAACTTTATTAGACCACACCTTATTGATATTTATTTTGGCAAAGTCATTAAACCAGCCTCAGACAATCAACGAGAATCTAAATTTAATTATATGTACCTTGTTAAAGTCTTGACAGGAAAAAAACCTAAATTTCTTACTGATTTTATTCACAACAGCAACCCTACTATTAATCCAGACATTGAAATCCCTTTCGAACTTCTCCTTTCTACTTTTATTGCACTACTTAAGCAGTTTACTACTACTCTATTTACACAACTTAACTATCCAAAATTTTTTTCATCTTATAATTCTATCCCACCTTATTCTATTTCTAACAGAAAACAAGTAGCACTTAACCTAGCTTACCTACACCTTATTTTATATAACAAATATAAAACAATCAACTCTAACAAATTCTACAAAGATCTTAACATTGCACTAATTCAATTCAAGCTCTATTACTATATTAGTGAGGACAGCATCAACCAACCACTATTTAAAATTTAAAATGATTTCAAATTTAACATAAATTTTTCATTTAATATACCCAAAAACCATTTTCTAGAAACATTCCAAATATCTTCTCTTAAAAAATATCTACCAGACTTTGAATCCTAGTTTAACAAATTCTTTGATATCTATAAATAGCAATTTACTAATATTGACAAACAAAAAACATATAACTATATCAAATATCAAATTGGTCTTAAAATTTTCAACATATATAAAGCACTCCTTCCTAAAGAATTTGCTATTACTAGTATTAATTCACTATGCAAAAGATCTTTCTTATATTTCAAAGCTGCACTTTATTACATCTATACTGGTTCTATCAAAAATTGCATTATTTTACCCAAAGATACTGAATATAATGTTAAAAATCTATCTATATTCTTCTTCAAAGAATCATTTAATCACTTTTCTGCTCCTCCTAAAACTACTTCTACTACATCCAAAATTGTATATATATATTCTAACCTTGACTTCTCTATATTTGACAAGGATAAACAACATATTGCAATATTTCAAAAACATACTCCAATTCCTTTTCTACGCAAACTTGCTACTGAGACTGAATAAAAATTTATGGAGCTAAATAAAGTAGTAACAGATTCTTCTCGTGAAAGTTATTATACCAGGAACGAATGTAATGAGTGTATGGTTTATACGCTGTTTGGAGTGGGATTTGTCTGCAAAATCTTAAGTTTGATTGGTCCGCATGACTTATTCATCAAACTTTGCTTATTTTTCACATACATTTCATTGCGC
>CAJVPS010001891.1:0-13807 GCA_910591765.1 Ambispora leptoticha | reverse complement strand
TTCCAAATATTAAATAAAATATAATATTAAAAATAGAAATATGATAATAAATATAGTAATAAATGATATAGAAAATAAGAGTAATTATAAAATAAATAAAATTATAATAAAATGTAATTTTTCATAACTAGGAAAAGATTAAGGAATTAAAGAATTTTATGTCACTAGGGTAATACTACTATAACTAAATTATATAATATACTAGAAAATTTGACTTAATAAAAAGTAAATATAACTATTACTTAGCTTATTCAAATCTTAGTTTTACAAAAAACTCAACTATTAAAAGAAATACATTAAGCTATTACACTTAAGCTAAAAAAAAAGAAGAATATTACTTAGACAAAAACTTAAAATTATATTTGCTTAGTATAAAGCAAAAGTTAAAAAGAATATTATTAAAATAATTATTGATACTAGTACTTCAGAATGTATCACTATATATAACTTTATTAAAGATATAAGATTAAAAATATAATGTAATTCAAATATATCTATATCTGACATAAATGAAGTATCAAAATAATTTCTTAAAGCAATTAATAATCTACTTTTGAATATTGATAGAATCATAATTTCTACTGAAGTAAATATTACTAAAGTCAAGATATATTCAATAATAATGAGAATGGACTTTTTAAATAAAATTAAAGTTAATATTGATATCAAAAAAGAACTTTTAACATTTAAATATAATGATTAGAAAGAAAAAATATTAATTAAATTTATTCATAGTAATAAAGAAAAACTGATCTTTGAAGATATTAATTCTGAAAAAGATGAATTAGAAGAAGATTCTGAAAGTAAATTTGAAAAATAGTACTTGAAAAAGAAAACTTTTCTAATGTGATAATATAATAATTGAAATACTATAACTACTAGATAATAAGAATTTCAAGATGATAATAATATTGAAATTATCATTAAAAAAGTTTGAATCCTTATTAAAATTTCTAATTAAAGTTTAAGAAATATTAACTTTAGAAAAATACTATTTCAAATTATTCAAAGTATTAAAAGAATTCATGAAGTACATGCCTATCAAGAAGAAATTAAAATCAGATAGAAAAAATATATCTGAGAAGATTTTAAATAACTTGATAAAAAGTTTATTCAAAAATATAATTGAAATAATTAATGATTATTTGACTGACAAGAATCAAATAGCTAATATTAGTATTATAAAAATCTTTTTATATCTAATTATTAATATTGTTAATACTATAATAATCTTACTAACTAGATAATTATTAAAGTTTATAAATCTTTTTATACTGAATTCAAGATAAATAAAAACTGGGCTGATGAAATTAAACAAGAATTCTTTATTAATAAAAGAGTTAAGAAAAGTTTTAATTCATATCAATTCACTTTACAACAAATTCATCTCAACTTTCAAATTGAAAGATGTCAAGAATATGAAAAATATATAGATAAATATTATACTAAAATATATTTTAAAATGAATAAAGAAAAAGTAACTGCTTATGATAATTATATCAGAAAAAAATAATTAAATTTTTCTACTTACACTCAATATAATGAATATAATAAATCTAAAAAAATATTTATTACTAGAAGTTATAAGAAAAAATATTTCTGTACTTATGAATATTAATATATCTATTAGTTTAATTATAGAGAATAGAAAAAGAATACCAGAATAATTAATAAGCTTAGAGAAAGAGAAATACTATTAGAAATTTATAATAAAAGTAATGAAATTGGCAAAGTAATTCTATTTTATTTTATATTTGAAGATGATTTTATTTATAAAATTATCTATAAGAGTTCTATAAAAGTCTTTACTACTGAAATATTCTAATATATTTATCAATAACTTAGTCTTAATTGAAGATAATAACTTGCTTACTTAGATTATATTAATATAAAACTTTATTAAGAATATTTAATTTCTTGTGATAATGATAAATATAATAATTATATATAATCTAAACTTCCAGTTAAAATAGATAAAGAAAAATATTTTATGATATTGAAACTAATTCTAGAAGAAGTAGTAACTAATGAATTAATTAAAGAAATAAATTATATTCCTATTTTAACTTATCCTTCTCAACTTGAATTAAATGAGATATAGAAAAATTTAACATTATTTATCAGATGCTTAATAAACTTTCATAATAATTCAATAATTATTTAAAGAATATCTCTATAAAATAAAATAATAGTTACTATATAATTAAAGTTTATAATAATCAAGATAAAGAAAAATTATTAGAAAAAGTACATCTTACTGATATTAGATATGATATTTATTATACTGAAAAGAAAGCAATTAGAATTTTATTATATAGAGTTATATTAGTAAATATCTATATTACTATAGAAATTCTTATAAAAGTTATATATTAAGTAATATCTTACTTATCTCTTACCAAATAAAAAATTAATATTAAAGATGGAACTTAACTTTAAATATACTAAAAATATTAATATTATCATTCAAAATAATTCAAAAGAAGATTATATTATTAAATCTAATCAGAAAATTACTCAATTAATATTTCTATAACTTGCATCTATTAATTAACTTAAATTAGTTTCTGCTAGAGAAAAACTAGGATAATCTATTTGAGAAATAATTGAATTTAAATTTACTGACCATCAAGAAGCTTATACCTATTTTCTAAAATAAGAATAAGAAGAAAAAGTTATTGAAAAATAAAAATTAACTGCTAAACAAAAACAACTTCTTACTTAACTATTAAAAGATAATACTAATATCTTTGTAACTGAATTATATAAACTTGACTGAAGTACCTAATTTAACATGAAATACATACTGGAAATAAATTATCTATTAAATAATACTCTTATAGAATTATTCTTTCAGATCAGATATTTATATCAAAAGAAATTTAAAGAATATTAGAAGTAAATATTATCTAACTATCAATTAGTTCTTGAATTTTATCTATTATTATAGTTTTTAAAAAGAATAAAAAGAAAAGATTTTGTATTAATTACAGAAAACTAAATATAATTACTTATAAAAATATATATCTATTATTAAGAATTAATAAAATGATGAATTTACTTGAAAATACTCATTAATTTTCATATATAAATTTAATTACTAGATACTGACAAATTAAAATGAAAGAAGAAGATAAACCTAAAATCACTTTTATCTCCAGAAAAGAACTTTTTGAATTTAATAATATATCTTTTGAATTATATAATTCTCAATAACTTTTTAATGAACTATAAATACTATATTAGAAGAATATAATTAGAATTTTGTTAATATGTATTTTGATAATCTGAATATATTCTCAAAGAATTTTGAAGAATACCTAGATTATCTTAATAAAGTATTTTGCAGAATCTGAAATATCAATTTGAAACTTAATTCAGAAAAATATAACTTTTGCAGAAGAGAATTACCATTTCTTGAATATATAATAACTAAAAAAGAAATTTTTTCTGATCTATTAACTATTCAGAAGATAAAAGACTTTTCTTAATCAAGAACTATTAAAGAAATTAAATTATTTTTTGGATTAGCTAAATATTATAGAAAATTTATAAAAGAATTTTTTTAAATTACTATATCTTTATTCAAACTTCTCAGAAATAAAGGATTATTTATTTGAACTATAGAATAAGAAAAAGCTTTTTGATAAATTAAATAATATTTGACAATTGCATCTATTTTGATTTATTTTGACTTTACAAAGAAATTCTATCTTTATACTAATGTTTCAGACTCAAAACTTAAAACTGTTCTATCTTAAAAAGATAAAGATGAAAAAGAATAAATAATTACTTATACAAGTATTATCTTAAAACTAAATGAACAAAAATATGAAGTAATTAAAAAAAAAGTACTAGCTGTAATATAAGCTATTAGATAATTTTGTCATTACCTACTTGGAATAATTTTTGAAATAATTATTAATCATAATATCTTGAGATAATTATTTAAAAATCAATTAAATCATTTTATAAGAGTAAATTGATAGATCATGTCTCTTATGAAATATATCTTTATTATTACTTATTAATCTGAAAGAAAGAATCAAAATGCTACCCATCACCTAGTAATACTCTAATAATTGAAATTCATCTAGCTTTATCCATCATCTGTAATACCTATGCTCAAATTTAATAATTGAAAGTTCATCTGGCTTCACCTATTACTAATAATACTTATACTTGAATCTAATAATTAAACTCATCATCCAAAAAAATTATACTTGACCTAATAATTAAAGTTACTAATTTCTAATCATTAATTATCATCACAATATTTTCTTATACAAGTAATTTGATACTTTTAGTGAGAGAGTTTTAATAATGATACTTAAAAACTTTTAATATTTTAGTCACCTTTCTGTATACTATATATTACTAATATATTAGTTCTTGTTATTTTAGATTTATTTAATTCTGATAGCAGTAGTATATTTGGCAATTAATAATCATATGACATATTATTTATATGATCCAAAAAAATATAGGAATAAAAGAGTTTTAACTTCTTGTCAAAGCTTCCAGTTTTTTTATTCTTACAGATCTATTAGACTAAAGCCAAGCCCACCTATTCCAAAGATGCAATTTCTCAGACCAAATACTCATCACAGTGTATTATTCTAAAGAAAAAAATGTAAAGTTATTTGAGTAAGAGAGATGTATTCTATGCATAATGTAATAAAGAATATTAAGATTTTTTATACTTAGCTTTAGATCCTTTCATTTGCAGATTGATCTGCTCATATCTAATTTAAATAAATTTTAAGCAAAAAAAAATATTAAGGGATAATTATTATTATAATAAATAAAATTTATTTTAAACAAAAAAAAATATTAAGAGATTATTATTATTACTATTATCTATTATAATGATAATAATAAATAATAAATAATAAAAAATTAAGATATTTAATAAATAAAATCTACTTACTTTTAATCTCTGATAACTTCTCAATGGCAAGATATTCAAATCTTGTCATTTCTTTCTGTACTCTATTTCATAAATGAACTATTAAGAGGATAAGATATATATATATATTAGACCAAAGGATTAATTAGAGACAAAGGCAAATAATTCTTATTTAAAATGCATAAAAATCCCCTAACAAACTATTATAATATAATTTTGTTATATGATATTATATAGTTTGAATTCTATAATGCTATCCAAGCACTAATTACATGCTAGATTAAGATCATATCATATAAAAATAAAAAAATATCTCTTCATTCTAAAGGAAAAAGAAAAGCTAAAAATCAAGCTAGAAATATAACAGAACTATATAAAAAAATATATCATATTATTTTAATAGTAAATTATAATATTAAAATAAATGAATTTAATAGATTAAATATTAGTAATAGAGAGTGAGATAATGATAATGGTGGATAGAATGATGCAGAAGATATAAAAATCATAATTAGAATAAATATAAAATTAAAAGAACTCAGTTTAATATGAAAAGATGATAATTATTTAGAAAAAAAGAAGCAAGATCCATATATGATAAGCAAGATACCAAAGTCAACCTATTATAATAAATATAAGCCAAATGGCTTATTCACTAAAGTAGTAGCCAGAACTAAAAAAATTATCACTTTCTTTAATATTAGTAATACTCAAGCTATAGATTTACAATTATCTGAGCCTAATAAAACTTCAAGTTATTCAGAAAGTAAAGTTATTGATTTGTATACTTGTTGAATAAAAAGAGGACAAGAGTTAAAAGAATATTTAGAAAAATAACATACTCAATTAATCATCTTTAAGTATAATTATAAAAGAGCTATTTTTAAATATCTTACCTTGTTAAATAATAATAATGAATACAGAAGAATTAATGTCAGTTTGAAGATTACCCAAAAGGTTTTTATTGATAGTAATATATGAAAAGTATAAAAAATTTGATATCTTGTAAAGTATTAGTTACTTAATAATAAGCTTCCAATATATAAATATGAAAAATATCAAAAAATGATTAGGATAATCAATGATGAAGATATTGCAAAGAGATGTTATATTTGAATTAGAAATCAAAATTTCAGTGTCATATTAATCATATTTAAAAATTTGTCAAGCATGAATTATTTCCTAATATTAGAATAATGAAGAAAAAAACTATTGATCTTATGTTTGCAGTAAGATGGCTCAAGATTCTTGATTATTCATTCTAATAATATCATCAAGATATATATTATGATAGGCATGAAAGAAATAATATCTTATAATATCAAAAAGAATTTTTAGAAAAAATATATGAGCATGAGGAGTACATGTCAAAATATGAAGATGAATTTATGAATTGGATATGCTCTAGCTTATTTAAAGAAGAGAAAGAAAGAGTTCTTGTAGTCTATGATAAATAAATTTTTTATTCAAATAATGACAAATATAGCATATAAACTGAGAATGAAAATTTGTTACTAAGAAAAAAAAGAAATGAAAGATCAATTATGATTAGTGAATTTCTAACTGAAATTAATAGATATCTATACTTATAGCAAGATGATATAGAAAAATATTCCAATATACCAGAAGTAGCATGATATTATTTAAGATTTGATATAAATTAAGATAATTATTAAATAGTAGAATATCTTCTTAAACAAATTAAATATAAAGTGATTCCAATTTTTGAGATATTATATCCAGATTATGTGACTATATTTGCTTTTAATAACAGTTCTAATTATACTACATTTAGCAAAGATGCTTTAATTACAAGTAGAATGAATTTAAGTTTAGATAAAAAGTAACTATTCATATATGATACTTCTTTTGAACCAAATAATTAGTTATAATTGATAGTTTTTCTAGAAATATATTTGAATGAGAAACTTTAAGATATTTCTAAAGAAATTAAGCAAGTATTAATAGAATGAGGAAAATAACTATTGAAAGAATTAGTATTAGAATACAAGAAATGCAGAAAAAAGATCAGAGATGCTTCAAGAATTTCTTGTTATGCATGTTGAGTAATATCTCTGAAGTCTGATTTTCTTGCTTAAAAAAGTATAATTGAAGAATTAATTGAGAATGCAGGACATAAATACATCTTTTTTTCAAAATTTTATTATAAGTTAAATTTTATTAAGAGATATTGGAGGGTCATTAAAAGATATTCATATGATAAATATGATTATTCATAGGAAGAATTATAAAGAATAATATCTGAAAATCTCAAATCAGTATCTTTAATAACTATTAGAAGGTTTTCAAGAAAGTACTGGTATTATATAGATCTCTATAGGAAAGATCTTTATGAAAAATTAGTAAAATATGCTGTAAAAAAGTATAAATCTCACAAGAAAATTCCAAATAGTATTCTTGAAGAGTTAGACAAATTAAATAATATTCAAACTTTGTAATATTTGTTTTTATACTAAATAAAATTTGATAAAATATTATAAATAGTACTTAGAATTCATATTTTTTTTGTCATGAATAAACTTTAAAAATTGCATAAAAAATCTTGATAATATCAAGTTTGTATATCTTCTTTAAAAGGTAAATACATTACAAGTCATATTAATCAATAACATTAAATTATGTAATTAAAGGCATATATATATTAGCCAATAAAATTTAATTATGTAAATAAGAACATGTGAAGATTATCATTTAAAATTTTAGGCTGATTTATATTTTTGATAAGTATAAATAGTTTGTATTATAGTCATAAAAAATATTATTCATAAGAGTTATGAAAGTTGTAGATGCATTAATAAAATCAAAGGAAAATACAAGAAATTCATAATAATCATATCTTATTTTGAATGTTATTTTATAAATATCTTCTTTTTTAATTCTGATTTGATAATATTTAGAATAGAGATCCAATTTAGAAAAATATTATGTTTTAATAAGATAATCTATTAATTTATCAATATGAGATAAAGAGTATCAATTTTTAATTATAATTTTATTTAAGATATAATAATCAATACAAAGATGAAGAGTTTCTTTTTTTTTATGTACAAATAAGATAGGTACTTCAAATGGTAAAAGACTTAGATGAATAAAATCTTTGCTAAGTAGATCAGATAATTATTTCTTTAGTTCATCTATTTTAATATAAGACAAGTGATATATAGGGTAAGATGATGATTCAGAGCCAGGTATTAAATCAATAGCATGATCTATAGTGTATTTTGATGGTAACTTATTAGGAAATGAAGTAAAAAATACATCAGCAAATTCTTTAACTAGTTAAATAGCTTTATGAGAAGTTAATACTTCTTGATATATTTTTTTTATAATAATACAGATAGTAAATAATTTAGCATTAGATGAAATTTCAGCAAATTATTATCAAGATACATAAAATGAGTTGTAACTAGATGCAAGTTTATCTTTACTAGCATTGACCTTGATTATTTTGTTGTCATAGTAAAATATTATAGAATTATTACACCAATCAATAGTGAGATTAGCATGATAAAGTCATAATTTATCAAGTATAAGATCATAGTGTTAAATATTAAGGACTTGTGCATTAATATTAGAAATATGATATATATTCAACTTTAATTCTTTGATTATTACAGATAAGTTAACTTTTTTTTATAATTATCAGCAAGTTTTATAATGATAGGATTCATATTATATATTTATAATTAATTATTATTAACATATACTTTATCAATAAAATTTTGTGATGCTCCATTATTAAGCAAAATTCAGACAAACTTTCTATTAATATAACCATTAAATTTTAAAAGTTTCTCATGATTATTCTCAAGATAAGTAAATTCAATATTATTATTATATTATGTAGTAGTTGTAATATTATTATTATTCTTGATATTATTAACTTTAACTTTTTCTTTAGAATGATAATCCTTGGCAAAATGATCTAGTTTGTTATAATTATAATAATTATAATTATTATTTCTATCATAATTATTATTATTATTACTATTATTACTATATTGATAAGAATCTTTAGCATAATCTAGTTTTATAGATATAAAACTAATATTATTATGCATATTATTAGAAGAGAAACTTTAATTTCTTTTATATTTTTGATTGTGATTGTAATTATCACTTTTAAGAGAATAACTAATACTAAACATAGCTATATCATAATGAATTACAAGTTTCCAGATATTATTAAAAGTTTCTGGAGTTTGATATATTACTTTCATCTTAGTTGCAGATTTAAGATCATTAATAAAATATGTGACTTGATTTAATTCTTTTATTTCTTCAATTTGTCTTATAATATTTCTGAATTTAGCACTATACTCCTGTATAGTACTAGTTTGATAAAGTTGATGAAATTGGTGATGAAAATATTATTAATAGTTAGGTGATTAGAATATTTTATGAACTTTAATAAGAAAAGATTTCTAATTTTCAAAAGCAGAATTTTCTCTAGCAGTATGTATTTTATTCAAATACTAATAAAGAATGGTATTTTTAAGATCAGTTCTGTAATAAAATTATATTAGATTTATATTTATCTCACAGATCATTACTGTATTACATATTGTGCCATACATAACTTACTGCATCATAATCATCTGATTATGTCAAGAAAAGTCACACAGTATATTTGAGTTATTTTAATCATAGATAGTTTTCTTAGTAGAATTTCTTTTTTCTCTTGTTCTACTAATTTAACTTGCATATTACTAAATTTATATATTTTATTTATAATCATTTATTTCTTTATTTATTCATTAATAAGTATCTTTCAGAGATACTACTATATAAGTATTATCTATTATTAATTTATTTATTTTATTATTAATTTTATGTAATATTAATTTATTATTTAAAGATGCTGTATCTATTCTGTAATTTTAAGTACTAAAATATTAACATATTGAATAAAGAAAAAGTTTTAAAATATAATTTCTTGTCTGCTTTTGATTTAGTTTTCTGTGTGAATTTTATTTTAATAATATCACTATATATCTTGAATCTTCTGTATGAATTTTTTGTATGAATTATTCAGATATATTATACTATATAACTAGAAGATTACAAGTTCTAGCATATAGAATGCAAGTTTATTTATCTGTTATTTCTTGTGCATGTAATACTTCAGTTATTTATAAAATTCAGATATTAATATTCTCATATGATTCTTCTTTATATATTAGAAACTTGAAAGGAATTCTTGATGCAGGAGAGTTATGATTTGGTTAATTAACACCATTAGTACTATAGTTATTACTAAGAATAGTAATAAGTTATTACTATTATTGGATAAGATTAGTAAGATCAGCAAGAAGTTATTGAAATTATTTACTTGAGAAATCAGAACTAGATATTATAAATGTATGTGTATGTATGTATAAGTATGTGTATGTTGAGTATAAGTGAGAAAGTATATAGAAAGAAAGAAGTTATTATTAAGTATATGTATATACATGTATGTATGTAATATTAATCTTTTTTACTACTATCAAAGTTGTAATCTTTTAGTTATATAATGTAATATATTCAGATAATTCATACAGAAAAGTCAGAATATAGTATTAAATTTAAGATAGAATTTACACAAAAAACTAAATCAAAAGCAAATAAGAGATTATATTTTAAACTTATTCTTTATTTGATGTTATTGATACTTAAAATTACAGAATAGATATAACATCTTTAAATAATAAATTAATATTACATAAAATTAATAATAAAATAAATAAATTAATAATAGATAATACTTATATGATAGTACCTTTGGAAGATGCTTATTAATAAATAAATAAAGAAATAAATAATTATAAATAAAATATATAAATTTAATAATATGTTAGCTAAATTAATAGAACAAGAAAAAAGAAAAATTCTACTAAAAAAACTATCTATGATTAAAATAACTCAAATATATCATATAACTTTTCTTGATATAATCAGATAATTGTGATATAATAAGTCATATGTGACATAATATGTAGTGTAGCAATGATTTATGAAATAAAATATAAATCTAATATAATTATTCTAATTTTGTTATAAATATATTAATATTTATTCATTATTTTATTTATTTTCTCCTCTCTCCATATTCACTTTTCTATATTTAATTTTTATTATTTTTTCAATATTTTTTAATAATTATTTATATGATTTAAATTTATTTATAGTCTACTTAATAAACTTTATCCTCTAATTCTTTATTATATATATTTATATATCTTCATGACTTATATATAAATTTGCAAATTATGATTATGGATATACTATTAAGAACTTTAGAAATCTGATTTAATAAGTATATTTATATAGATATTTGATTTTTCACTTTAAAAATCTTTAGTATTACTCTATAAAATTATATTTACAATAAAATTTTAGGTAATATTTAAATATATAGCTTATACTCATAATTACTTTATATAATATTAATTATTATTTATAAAAATCAGACTGAAATAATAAAATTTTTTGTATATAATAATTTAATCTTATTAGATTATCATATTTTTCTAAGTATTTCTTATATATCAAATAAAGTTTTTTTGATGGCCAAAAATTATATTCTATAAGTATTTACTTAATACTTTTTGATTAATTTCTTAATTTTTTGATTAAATAATTATCAGAAAATATTATTAATTATATATATCTTTCTTTATTTTTATTGATATACTAATTATTATATATTTTAAATTATATATCTTTAGAACTCAAATTTATTTTTGTTATAATTAGTATATCTATTACTATAATATTATGATTAGTAAATTGATCAAAACAAAAAATACTAATATATTTAGAATATAGTATTTCAAATATTAGTATTACTTAGAATATAAGCTTTATTTATAAAGATAATTAGTTTTAGTTTAAAATCTGAAATATTAAATAAAAAATTCAAATCTAATCTAATATATATTTTAACTTTTAATATTTATCTTTCTGAATAAAGTAAAAAATAAAAGATTTTTGATATTTAATATACAAATTAACTTATAATTATTACTTAAATAGTTATAATAGATCATAATATAAATATAAAAAAGCTAAAATCATAATAAAATATCTCAAATATTTTAAATATAAAATATTCTTTTCTTCTTGAATTCAAATTTTTTATTAATTATTATTTAAATAGAAGTAATATTCATCATATATTACTTGAATAAGCTTTTTTTTTCTGACTTGAGCTGGAATTTTATTATAGCATTTAATATATTATCATCAAAATTCTTTATACTTTTCTTATATATAAATATTCATTTTAATTATTCTTTTCTATATATTATTATATTGAATTATTTATATTTATCATAATAAATATCCTTTCTTTTCTTATTATATTTATATCTCTAAGTACTATATATATAATAATTTTGATATATTTTTTTTAGAAATAATATCTTTCTTGATATAACTTATTATTTAATAATATATCTTTAATATATATCTTTAAGTTTCTTGAAGAGATATTTCAGATTTTTATTATCATAATTATACTTTATAATCTTTAATAAAATCTTTATTATCTAGCAAATTCTTGATTTTTATATATTTTTCTTGATAATAGATAAGAAGTGTTCTGATTTGTATAAAGTAATTTTCTCACTTTCAAATATATATAATTATATAATCTTCTTTATATTATATAGTTTGTATAATTTGATAACTGATATTTATCTTGTTTTTTCTATTTAATAATAATTATAAAAATTAATAAATATTAAGAAAATATAAATAATTATATATGAAGATTTTATCTTTTACTTTTGCAAATTTTCTTATTAAATATTATTGATTAAGTTTTTTAAATAGATATATAGTATATTTGATAAAGATAAACTAGAAAATAAGCTAAAAGATAATATAAATAAGACTATTTATATAAACTAAAAAAATATATTAATTATTTTCATTCTTTTAACATATTCTTCATACTTTTTTTTCTTTATTCTATTATTATATTATCATTCTTAAGATATCAATATATATAATTCTAAGATTACTTCTAGTATTTTTATATTATCTGAGAAATCTTTCTTTTACTTTTTCAAACTCTTTTAAATCTTCTTCTATCTGTTTTTCTTGAGTATTAATATTAATAGCTATCTCTTTCTTATCATGAATATTTGTGATATTTTTTTTCAGATATCAATATTAATAGTTACTTCTTTTTCATTATAAATATCAATGATATCAATAGTTATTTTCATAATAAATTAATAACTTTTTAAGAGATATATTAATCTCTCTTTCTAGATAAATTATTTATTTGCTTTTATCATTTTATCTAAAATATTATAATATAATTAATAAAATTCCTAACTCAGCTGATTAATAAAATATTAATAATATATAATCTAATCAAATTGGTTAAAATTAATTAATAAAATAAAATATACATAATAAAGTTCTATTTCAATTTCAGACTAAATATAATAAAGTATTTAAATTTAAAAGCTTATAACTTTTTATATAGAAATTATTTTAAAAATTCTAATTAATAGTTTGAACTTATCTCAAAGAATAATATTACCAATTTATTTTTTTAAAATTCTATCTTTATAAAGCTCTAATAGATTTTAAAGATATTTTATTTTATTTTATTTTTGAATTTAGACTTTTAATACTATATAAAATAAAATAAATATAAAATTATTAATCTAAAATATATAATTGTAAGATTATTTTGTTAATGATTGTAAACAAGATAAAATATGATATGAATAAGTTTTAATTTTATAGCTTATAATTATTTTTATTATTTAAAGATATTCAGATCTGAGACTAAAAGTATAGAACAGAGAGATCTTATTTATAAGAAAGAAATAAATACAAAATGTGAATAAATTAATATGAATTTCTAATTTAAAT
>CAJVPS010001890.1:0-13809 GCA_910591765.1 Ambispora leptoticha | reverse complement strand
GTTCAAGCCGGCTTGCTTCCGTAAACCTTAAGCTAGAAAATAAACAAGTCGCAAGCAGCAAGTAACATGACAACAAGGCAAGCTTTTACCCTCCGTTCTGAACCGTTCTAAAGTCAAACAAGTTAAACACAACTACCGGTCTAGGAAGAAATCACGTAAGTTAAACACACTCCGTTCTGAACCGTTCTAAAGTTAAGCAAGTTAACAATATCACCGTTCTACAAAGAAGTCACACAGTTAACACGATATACCGTTCTAAGAAGTCGTCGTGTTGGCTTGCTTCCGTATACCTTAAGCTAGAAAATAAACACAAGACAAACTTTACCCTTCGTTCTGAACCGTTCTAAAATCAAGCAAGTTAAACACAACCACCGCTCTACGAAGAAGTCACGCAGTTAACATGATATACCGTTCCAAGAAGTCAAGCACAAGAAGCATCCGTTCCGAGAAGTCAAGCACAAGAAGCGTCCGTTCCGAGAAGTCAAGCACAAGAAGCGTCCGTTCCAAGAAGTCGTTATGTTGTTAAGCAAAGCAATAATAAAAAGTTAACAAAAAAAAAAAGAAAATAAAATGTTATAAAAAAAATTATCCATTTTATAGTTACGATCTTTCTATCACTATCAGTCATCTATTATGATAGGATACGCCTCATGACGAGGCTATCGTGTGAAGAATACTCAGCGTAAACATAAAATCTACCCCTATTAGTTTGCTATTAATCATCAAAAATCATACTACATGTATTATTATGTAATACAGACTCAATCATTCACAGATGGTCTGATAGGCATGTGTTACATTGAACCACCACCATTTAGTTGATGTAAAAAAGCTGTTAAGAGAATTTTTCAATAAAAAAAATTCGCAAACTGCGCTTTAAAGCGATTAACTTCTAACCAAAGGGTCGAGAGAGCTGACTATCGACTGTATAATAAAAACTTGAATATTTAATTTTCAATTATTTGTAATAGTTTTTTCTCTCAATAATAGAATTCTTCCTGTAATGTGTCTTCCAGAATTTTGTATAGGAATTAAAGCATATGTTTGGTCTCTGCTAAATCTTATTTTATTTGAGCATGATCACGCGCTTTAGAATCTTAGTAATTCATTAATATAAAAGTTAAGTTCAAACTATACTTATTTGAGGCGTTAAATTATATTGTTTTACAAAATTTGTCGCAACTTTTGACATTGTATCTTGGGATAATTGTGTTGGATTATATTTATGGAAAATTTTCCTTCAATTTAAAATTAATGTTTTATATAGTTGTGATAGTAAAAAAGATAGGTAGAGATACATAAATTATGAGATGACACATGATTATTTTTCGATCTAAATTTTTATAATACTTATCTATATTATGGTGGATAAGGTTTGACATTCCTCCGATATGTCATATGAAAGATACTACAATTACCAAAGGTATCTATTCTCTTGTAGTATCGTTATTTTTCTCATCATTGTAACTTCTTACCAAAATTCAACATCATCTTCATACATCCTGAGCATAATTTCTTCACTTATTAACCGTTCACGCCTAGACATATCCATTAATGTATCTGGATCATCGTTAGTATCTTTTGTGAACTGAATCATATCTGTGTCTGAGCATAATCTATCATGGTAAATCAGTGCTAAATCATAAACTTATCTGGATCCTCGCCGTGTTTAATGGCCCATTCTCTTAAACGAGCCTCTCTTTGCTCTCGAGTTAGATATCCAGGAGGAACTTCTATCATCGGATTCATTGTTTATAGGTAATTCAGTAGAGGTCTCAGATTCGTCGTTTATAGGTTAATAATAATAATAATAATAATAATAATAATAATAATAATTTAATAATCACAGATGATGATTCAAGTTTATTGTCCAAAGATTCTGCGTGTATAATCTCAGGAGTCATGGATATGTAGAAGACCCGGATGACGAAGCAACTGAAGATTCATCCTGATCTATTGTGGGGTTGAGGTAGCCTTGGGACATGTCAGTAATGGGTAGATTCACGCCAAAAGTAGTCATAGAATGTCTATTTTCTATATTTTGTATTTTTTCACGAAGTCTTTGATAAAAGGATGTAACATAATATCCTCTTTTATGAATTTTGCAACGTCCACAAGCGAAAGCAGCTGGTTTCCCACAATCAGTACAAGGTACACGTTTTTTTTTGTCTTATAATGAAGATGGCATCCCTCAGGACGTGTACACAAAGAATTACTGTATGTATATATTGGCACGTATATTCACCGATCATATTTGATTAGGGTAAATAATTAAAGATTTTTAAAAAGTAATACAGTATATAATACTTTTTATACACAATGGTTAAAAATACTACTCGCGATAGATGTGGCTTAAAACTTTCTACATATCAGAAGTATCAACAACATTTAAATCGAGTAAAACCCTGCCGACCTAAAAAATTATTCTCAAGCTCCAGTAGGAAATTCAGCTATTCAAATTCCTGCTGAGAATCTGACTCCGACACAAAATGCACCAGCTCCAGAGGGGCGATTTCATTTCGTTCAATGAAAACCCACCAACGCTCCAGCCAAGTGTGCAAAGCATGCCACCAGCGGACCCCAGGATAGGATCTAATTCAATTAATAGCGTAAGCTACCAGGGTAAAACTATACAAATTTATAAAAAGATATCAAATGGAATCGAGTTTTATGATAATAAAAGAAAATGGCATGGTGTTAAAGAAGAGTTTCGTAAAATATCTAACAAATATTATTTTATTAAAGCAAATAATGAAGAAACAACTATAAAAGAATTATTGAAGAATCAGAGGCTATAGCAGAAAAAACAAATGGACAAGTCGATATGAGAATATCAGGAAATTATACTTTAACAAGTTTAAAACTTTTTAGAGAAACTACTTTAGCTCCAAAAAGAAGTGACAAGTTAGACGAAAAAGAAAATGCATGGTTAAATTTAGCGTCAACCGGTACTTTAGTATCTGCAGAAAAATATGATGGGGGAAGCTATTCAATATGATGTAAATTCAATGTATGTATATGAAATGTTAAAAAAAGAGGCGTCATGGCCAATTGCATCAGGTAAGTTTTATAGTATTTCCCCAATAGTAGCAAAAAATTGTAATCCATTTTATTATGGAATTTATCGAGCCACAATAGAGGGAAATCCTTCAAAGAAAAGTTTGTAATGTACAAAATATTTACGTTATAATCCACATGGAATTAATACGCTACGCATTGATAATTTAGAATGTGCTAAAGAAAATGGATTGAATGTATATTTAAAAGAGGAATATCCAAATGCGCTTATATATGAAAAAGTACACGTATTAGTGGAAAAGACATGTTTGGTAAATGGGGTAATATATTGTACAACATGGTGGAACAGCTAGAAAAGTAATTATTAGTTTCATTATGGGGTGCTCTATGTGAACAAAGAAACGGTTAAAATTATGGAATACATCTACGAATAAAACCATTCTTGTTAACATCGGCACGAAAAAAAACACGCATTCATACAGATGGATTTATAGTTGCAGGAGAAGTAAATCTACTAAACAGGTATAGAAATGGGTGAGTTAAAACTTGAAAAAAGAGGAGTTTGTACAGTCAAAAAATTGTATAACAGTTACTTGGAAACTGTCATATCCTGAAATTCCTAATTTACTTTCAAATAGTCATTTATTAGATACATTTCAGCCAGAAGCTAGCTCACCTCAAAGAGACATTTCAACTCATATTAAACGTATCCCGAGTAAAAAATCTGATATAAATCTTCCAAATGAAATTTTAATAGAAATATTTCCAATTTTATATGTTAATAAACGATGGAATGAATGTGCGTCATATTTATTATGGAGAAGAATATTGTTATGTTATATAACTATAATATTAGAAAATTTGTTTACCGAATCCAATAAAATACATAAGACAAATAGAATTTGAGAGAATAATTAATTATTATCTAATTAATAATTAATTATTATCTAATGAATCCAGAAAGTGATAATTATATAGCTGAATTTTTTATTAGAAGACATTATAAGTATTTGTCAAAATATAATAATTTTATCGATTACAATAAGGAGGGTTTTCTTAATAATAATTCATTAAGGATAACATTAGATGCATGTAAAAATTTAAGGCATATTTATATCTATGGAAGTACTCGATTAGCACCAAAAACAATCTTAAGTATACCGCAAAAATGTACAAATATAAAAACTATAAAAATACAGAATTGTGAACGTAATAAATCAAATGGCAAACAAATATCCAAAAATCGAGATTAATGAAAGAAATATAAAAAAGAAATAAAGATAATGCTGTCTTCTCGAACATGACTTATATAAAACAAAGTATATATAATCAAGCATGACTGACAATAATTTTAGTTTGAATGTGCGAAGTTCAGAGTTAATATTACGTGGAAAATGATTGAATCAGCACAAATCAAAATAATAAAAGAGGCATTTCGTCTTCGATGTAGAAAAGATAGTAAGCTTATTAATGAATATGCAGTTATGTAAAAAATTTGCGTAATTCTGAAAACAAAGATGAGTATATAAAATACACTGCAATAACACTTTTTCCGGATGAGGATGCATATAATAAAAGAATGACAAGATATGGAATTGGCTACAAAATAAAAAAGAACTTTTTGAAAGTATAGAGAATCTATATAATCTTTACTATGAGCTATCCAAAAAGGAGCGACCTATGAATGAAGATGTATTAAGAGATGAGTAGATTATTAGCTTACACTAATACTGATCAAGTAAAATCTATATTCGACCTCGTTAACTTTTAATAATTGTTCTCTTACAAATGACCTTTCGGGACCAACACCATTTTCATCCATAAGCCAGTATAATACTGGTTGATTTTTTTGTATTAATGATTCTTTAATACGATAAACTTTTGAAGACCAATTCATGTCAGTTATGCGTCTCCTACCAAATTCTAATTCACCAGGTTCGAGTAAACATAAAACAGAATCTCTATAAGTTAATTGAGGTTCATTATAACCAATAGGTCTACGATGTTTAACAGCAGGATCAGCAATTATTTTTTCACCCTTTAATGCTTTTTTGACAGCTTCATTAGGAGACATATGAATTAAACGAGTGGGAGTATTATTAAAAATATCATTATTTATACGAAGACCCTTAACCCAAATTCTGCACCTCTCCGTTAAAGGCAAATGAAAATCTACGGCATCTTGTTGAATATAAGCATGTTTTTCAAATTCTTGATGATCCCGTTCAGCAATTGCAGTACTACGTTTAGATTTTTTAGGATCAAAATATACGCCATGACTTTATAAAAAATTTTTACACTCAGCTAAATACTCAGTACCTTTATCTTGGGCCAAGAAAGAGGGTTATTAGGATCATCATAAATTTTCTTAATTGCTTTAGCTACAGTAGAAGCGGATTTATAGTTAATGTAATACTTCTTCGATATCTGCTAACAACATCTCTTATAACAAGCCTATATTTAAAAACTCGATTGCCTATTTTGTCATGAGGCATAGGAGTAAGATCAGATTGATGCGTCTCGTTTAACCTTTGTATATTATTAAAAGAAGCATATTGAATAAATTTTGGTTGAGATTTATGAACTAGAAAAGTAATTTGTTTATTTAACCAGTTTTTTATGTCTGATAACGAAAAATTATAACCAGCCTTTTTACAGACGTCACTCATTTTCTCCACAGTCCGATAATATCCTTCTGGACGATAATATAATCTTTGTAAACAATCTCTCTATCCAGATCACGAGCGCTCTATGGGTCAATATAAATTGTAGGTCGTTCCATTCCTTTCGAGTATTAATAATTAACTAAAAATCATTCATATGGATGAATTACGTAAGAACTCGAGAAATTAGTTCAATCAAATAGGGATTATGAATATAAAAATTATAGCCTCGAAAGGCAAATAACTATACGTGAGGAAAGAATCCAATTCTTGGAGAAAGAGCTTGAAAGTATTATATCACTTTCTTATCAAGAAAAGGAGGAATTACAGAAAGAGATTTCAGATCTTAAAAGATCCCTTTACCAAGCTAAAAAGGAAATCAGACAAAAGGAGAAAAACCTTATTACAAAAGAAAAGCAGTTAGTCAGGTTTGATGAACGAGGATAAAGCTCAAAGTGCGGATCAAAGAACTAACCACATCTGGAAGAAATTCTCTCCAAATTAATAACAAAATAAACGAAATGACAGATGCAATAAATAATTTTCAAGAGAATAATACTTTACGTTAACATCTTATCGAACGAAATATTCAAATAGGTAGGCAAAGGAGACGCATTCGTGACTTGCAATGGCAATATTTGGTCTAAAATTATTAAGAAATCACGATAGACAAGGGCTTCATAATATGCAAGATGATATAATATGCTAGAAGTACCTATAGCAGAAAAAAGTTTTTGTCAGGGTCATCAGTAGATGATACAAATAGAAAAAGGGCTTGAAGAAGCATCTCAACCAGGAGAAAGACAAAGCCGTTTATACGATGAAATAATGTCAATAAATATAACACGAAGCTCAAGTGAAGGATCGCAAAATTTATCAACAAATTCCTCAGACAGTAATATATCAGAAGAAATGGCAGCAATAGCTGAATTAGTCGATACCATTGATGGCTATTTGGATAATCTAGGAATAAATAGAGTGATTTTATCTAATCAAATAAAAAGAGTCACAAGACAAATACGTCGTAAATATAATAATTTGCAAAATGATATAATTCGTGAACAACAGGCTAGATATGATGCTGAAGCAGAAAGAGATTTAATGCACTTGGCTTATCAAAGTGAAGTAAAAGAACGACGTCGTTGGATCTATTCCTATAAAGATAAGCATAGACATGTTATTCTCTGAATATTGGCGAGATCGATTATATGATAGATATATAAAATGGAAAAATAAAACGAAAGATGAACGGCAAATAATTTTGATTTACAAGCGCAGATTTTATTGCTACAGAATAATTAACCAATAAATCCAAATATGGCTGAAGCTAGACGACGACCAGTATTAAAATTGGTATCTCAATCTTTTCAACCAATTCCTCAATATATAGGGCAAATGCCACCTGATGATTTATATAAATACATTTGGATGAAAATTGCTAATCCAGCTGGTATTAATGCGTCTTTCACTGAACTAAAAATATGTGGCTAGAACGTACTCCAAATTTAAATGAAAAAGATATAAGTAATCAAGTATAATCAAAGAAAAAATCAATTACAAAGCAAAAAGACGATAATGTATTACAACCAAGACGAATTAGCAAAACGGGATGCATCTCGCAAGGCTGAGATAGAAAAATTGAAAGCTGAGTTTAATAAAAAATGAGTCAACAAACTGTCCAATCGATAGATCATCCAACACTATTACCACCTGGTCGTGAATATAGATGAGAAGAGTATTATACAAATAAATTTTTGGATGAGTATGAAAGAAGACGAAATCCTAATTGGGGTGGAGATATAAATAACACTCTTTCCTCATTACCTGATCATATACCAAAACAGTCAGCTAGAATAATTAGATTAGAAAAAGCACTTAATAAAGATCGAAATACAATAAACCAGTAAACGGACCAATTTCAGAAAAAAGCATATATAAGAAAATGTGAACGTTGTGGAGAAACCGGACATAATAGAAATAATTGTCCAGACCAAACTCAATCAACAGTCCAATCTAATTATACTCAAGTGACATATTTTACACCACTTAAACCTATATATCCTCAATATGAAAGTGAAGATGAAAATGGATATAATGAAGATGATGATATATGGTATGATGATTATGAAAAAAAAACGGATATTACCAGTAATAGATGAGACATCACAGCCTTCGGCTGGCTCACGCCAAAACAAAACTGTGAATTCACGCAAATTTTTGACTAAAGAACCTAAATTATTATCTTCCGCAATGCAGAAAAAAATTTTAACTCATCTCCAGAAAATAAATGGTTAGAATCACTTGAATATATGCAATGTAAAATAGAAGATATAGATATTTCTGACGCATTTTCAGATAATGCATCGGAATGTAACGTTATAAATAAGACACTTAATGATGCATTAGGATGGAAGATACCAGGATTTCTATTAAGAGTGATTCAGATCATGTAATCAAATTGATAGGAGGGTATAAAGATGTGGCAATATCTATAAAACATAAGAATGGGTGGCTTACAATAAGGAAATATTGTAGTTATTGATGATGGCGAAACTGATTTTCTTCTTTGTTTAGGAATGCCATTTATTCGAAAAGTTAATGGGATTCCAGATTCAAACAAACATGAATTTCGAATGACAGTTCGTGGAAAATCATATATTATCCCAAAATTTAGCAAAATTCCAGAGGTTGATGAGCCAAAGATTAGTGAAGCACCTTTCAGAAAAACCAAAAAGAATCGGAACTTGAGAACATAAAAAACGCATGAGCTATGAGGTGCTGATCTTTCTAAAGTAAAAAATTCTATACATGGTGTGCCTACTGTTCAAAATTCAAATGTGAAAATTTGTGTCGAGAAATGTGTCAGAATATCTTGGACCCCCATCTAAGATACGTCAACTTGATTTTCTCAAAACTCCAGAGCACCCAAATGGATTACATCTTTGACATTTATTATCCACAGTATTGAAGTACAAGGAGCGCAACATGAAAATAACATCGAATTCTTTCATAATGGCGAACCCAATAATTTATTAAACAGCAAGAGCGGGATCAACTCAAGAAAGAAATATGTGAAGAGAATTGGATTGGTTTAAGATATGTTTGGTATTACGAAGACCCATATCTAGTAATTCCAGAGAATTAGGTCTTATTAAGTAAACTGAAACTTTAAATGTCCAGTTATTAAGTATGCATACACAATCCCTATTTTATTTTTCTGACACATAAGATAGCTCGAAACTTTATTAACTGGAAAGTTTCAAAATAAATCAGATGCATCTTTACTATTTTTCGATAGACTATCGCAAAATAAACTATTATGTTAATTGTAAAACCCAAGATATTTTCCACCAAAGTCAATAAAATCAATGACGCTTTTTCTTGTTTTTCTTTTTTGTCTTCTTTTTTATATCGTGCTTGATTGAGGAAATATCGAATTATCCTGGTACATCTGAAAGAAAGAAAAAGTTACAAAAGATTAAGGTAAAATGCGAGTAAAATATATACACATACATTTATGTAGCACAAACACAGTTCCATCCTCTAAAACGTCCCATGCTATCCGATCATCATAGTTTTTTTCAGATTTCTCCTTTGATATGATTTCGAAATAATCCCCGAGAGACCATAATGCATGACCATCTGAATCCCAATCAAACACGCGACCAAAACAATCCATAAAAAGCATTCCACAATAACGTTTTCCGATAATAATAAGATGTCTAAAATCAAACTGTTTAACATCCATTACGTAACATTGAAGCTCCATTATAGTATTTTCTTTAGGATCTTCGGTTTGGAGATCAAGACAAAGAGAAGTTGCCACACGACAACCATCAGATTCACTTAATATTTCAACTAAAATGGGAGAATTAACGCACGGTGATTTATCGAATTCTGCACCCTCTGACACTGAGCACACGGAAGAACTGTCGTCTTTGTTCTTAGGTTCATCGTTTGGGAGTACAAGATGACACGGCGTTTCTGCGGTTTTCTTTGTCCATGTAGAGCATTCCAAGGTACTGTCTCGAAACAATTTCCCCAAGCTTGATTGCAGTTCTTTAATTTTTTCTTGGTTGGAACACTCAAAAATAATGTTGGCATCATTTTCACTCTTGTCATTGCTACTAGTTTGTTTATCTCGTATATCTGTTCTCTCATTTGTCTCATTTCTGCTGTCCCGCAACGAATTGATGCCCCGAAGATGTACCTCAGAAACTTCCCTTTCAGAACCGAAAATGTGAGGTTTATTGTGGTACAAATATACTGACATAAAGTTATTTGTATCACCGCAATTGTTACGATAACCCAAATTCGATAAATTATCTCATGACAATAAAAACAAATTCTCTTTATTATGGGGTTTTTTGTGTTCAGTATATTATATATATAAGTGAAAACCAGAAAGTCTAATTAGATTTTTCAAGTCTATTCAAAATTTTGGATCACGTGACTTTATCGATTGGTTCTGGCTTCTCTAATTCTAGATAATATAAAAATCATGAAAATCTAATTAATAATATATATAAGTATTATAAAAAAAGATTATTATTTTTATATTAATATTTACTTTATTTCAAAATTAGTCAGTAATATTGTATTAGCCAGATTTTTGAAACAAATAGAAAGAAAAATTGATAAGCCCTCCAACATCAGTCTTATAGGAATAAATGGAAAATCAGAATGATTACTAGGAGAAGTAAAAGAATTGAGAATAAAAATTAGAGATCTTGATCAATAAATAAATACTTTAGTTATGAAAAAGACAGAGTATAATCTATTACTTGGCAACTAATGGGCAAAACAATCTAAAACTATTTTAAATTAAGATGAAGAACTTTTGAATTTTGAAGTTGAAGAAGAATCTATAATCATCTCAGTTACTTGTACTCAACAAAGATCAATTATAAAATTAATCAGTTTTAAGAGAGAACTTGAGAGTTTTGTTCTTGAAGATGATGATAATGAATTTGAAGAAGAGGAGTTAGTTGATCAGTCCTTATATATAGTACATGAAGAGCAAAGTAAGCAGCTTGTACTGAAAATAGAAGTTCAGAAAAATCTTATAAAAATCAATGATAAAGTCATTGAACTAGAAGAAAAAGAAAGAATTTATTGAGAGAGATTAGAAAACTATAATGCTTGTATTCATAGTAAAAAAGAAAATAATTATATCTAATAGTTAGAGATACTATCTCAACTATTATTAAATATTACTCTAACTATAATCAAGTCAGACTTGGATTCAGAATAACAATAATATCTTTATCAAGTTTTGAATTCATATAAAGATCTCTTTGATATGATTCAGTCTGGTAGAATAAATATACTTTAATATAAAATATATTTAAAAGAAAAAAGATCTATCACTCTCTGATTATATCATCAAAAATTATCTATAAAAAATATCTTTCTAAAAGAAGAGATCCAAAAGATATTGAATAATGAAATAATATCTCCTTTTAATAGTCCTTGGTCAGCTCTAATAGTAATAGTTAGAAAGAAAAATGGGAAATTCTGATTATGTGTAGATTACAAAAAATTAAATGAAGTCATCAAAAAAGATCAATATTCTCTATCACAAATTGATGAACTTTTAGATTCTTTCAAAAATGCTAAATACTTTATCACTATGAATCTTGCAAGTAGATTCTGACAAGTTGAGATATACCCAAGAGATTGAGAGAAAATAGCATTTATTACCAATGAAGAACTCTTTCACTTCAATATTATGCTCTTTGGACTTACTAATATTCCAGCCATATTTCAAAGATTAATGAACAAAATCTTTAAAGATTACATTAGGAAGTTCATAGTTATTTATCTCAATGATATCATTATATATTCAGAAACTTGAGAAAAACATGTGATTCATATATAAAAAGTCTTAAAAAAACTTTGGCAAGCAAATTTCAAACTCCAGCCAGATAAATGTGCTTTTGGAAAAAATCAACTACCCTTTCTAGGTTATATCATAGGAAAAGATGAAATTCATTCTGATCTAGCCAAGATAGAAAAGATACAAGAATTTCCAGTACCTACCAATATTATGTCATTAAGAGGATTTATAAAACTTGTCTCTTATTACAGAAGATTTATCAAAGACTTTGCCAAAATAATAGCTCTCTTACATAAATTATTTAAAAAGAATGAAGAATTTAGATGACAGAAAAATAACAAGTCACTTTTGAATCACTCAAGAAACATTTGACCTCACTACCAATTATTGCATATTCAGATTTCACAAAGCTATTTACTCTTTTTACTGATATCTCTGGACTAGAATTAGATATAGTACTAGTATAATATGATAGTGAAAAGAAGAAATATATGATTACCTATATTAGTAAAAGAATAAGTAAGAAAAAAAGCAAGTATACTGTAACAGAACTAGAATATCTAGAAGTTATTTAGACAGTCAAGTTATTTAGATCTTATCTATTATCAGATATTCCATTTATACTTGTTACTGATCACTTAGCACTTAAGTGATTAATCAACAAGTCAAATCCTCCTGAAAGACTTGCACACTGAATAATAGCTTTACAAGAATATAATTTTAAGATTAAACACAAATCTGAAAGAATCCATTCAAATATTGATTCACTTTCCAGAATATCACACATATCCACAAAAGAGAAAGATAAAATATGAATTTGGATAACTATACAGAATTATATAACTATCTCAATATGCTAATAATACCTAATGAATTCTCAAAAGAAAAATGGAAATGGCTACTGGCAGAATCAAAAAAATACTTTATACAAAATTACAAACTATATAAAAGAAATAAATAGGATATTGATCATCCATTATTAGTTATAAAATCAATAGAAATAGAGTCAGTTCTTTATAATAATCATTCAAATATTACTTTCAGACACTTTAGAATTAAAACTATTTATAATTAAATAATAAAAAATTATTATTAGTCTTAGATATATAGAGATATTGACATATATATTAAAGCCTGTGATATATGTTAACAAAAAGAATAACTGCGTAAAAATAATAAAATGATATCTATTTAGATTAATACATCTTTTGAAAAGATTAGAATTAATTTAGTAGAATCTCTTCCAGTAACTAGTAATGAAAATCACTATATTATAATTGCTATTAATTATCTAACCAAATGGATTAAAGTAAGATCAATTACTGATGCTTCTGCAAGTATAATCATCTTTTTTCTTTATGAAGATATAGTAATGAGACATGAATTTCTAAAAGAAATACTTAGTGATAGAGAAACTATATTCATCAATGAAATAATCAAGAAATTATTAGACAAATACCAAATCAAACACAGACTTTTTGTATCTTATCATCCTCAAACTAATAGACTAGTTGAGAGACTAAATCAAACTTTATATACTTCATTATCAAAGTATATTCAACTTTATAAAAAAGATTAGGATCATTATCTATCTTCAGTTCTATTTATCTACAGAACAATGAAGTAAAATATGATTTTATTTAAATCTTTTCAATTAGTATATGATTAATAAGCAATCATGCTATTGGATATTAAATTAAAAGATTTTAATAATCTTACTTTTGAAGAAGCTCTCATTAAAAGAACATGTAAACTAATTGATAAACTGAAAATTACATGAGAACTAGCCCTTAGTAATATTCAAGAAAAATAATCAAAATAAAAAAAATGGTATAACAGGAAATAAAAGTTAACAGTTTTTCAAATAGAATAGAAAGTATTAATAAGATAAATGAAAACTCAATATTAGTATCATGTTAAGTTTGGTGAAAAGTGGAAAAGACTGTTTTATATACACGAAGTATATAATAAAGAAGCATATAAGCTCAGAAATAAAGATAGAAAAGTCTTAAAGAATTTATATAATGATAACCATTTGAAATTATATATTGAGTTTAACAATCTAAAACTAATAATCATCATTAATAACTAAAAGATTTACAGAATAAATCTCTTAAAGCTGGAGGTCCTGTAATCAATTACTTATTCATGTGGTGTAGTAGACGCAGCACAGTATATGATATAGCTATAATATATGACATAATAATCACTAATTACTACTAAATTAGATAAATAAGTAATTTTATTAATTAATCTTATTTATAATTAATTCTATTTTTAATCTATATT
>CAJVPS010001889.1:0-13815 GCA_910591765.1 Ambispora leptoticha | reverse complement strand
AATAATTTATATAAAGCATGACTGAATTAATTAAAATAATTAAAGAAGATGATTTCTCTGATTTCAAGTTTTTATCTTATCTTTAAGTAAAACTATCTATTTATTTTTTTGAAGAATCAAATAAAAATATATTTATATAAATAATACAAGTTAAAACTATATTTCTGGCTCAAGAAATAATAGATAAAAAGACTTAAATACAATATATAATAATCATTTTAACCAATATAATATTATATTAGTATCTTAATAATAATGCTACTCCTTTTAAAAGTTGAAAAGTCTTTATTATAGTACTTAGAAAAGTCTTTCAACTATTTTATTATCAATAATATCTTTATAAATAACTTTATTTTCTTTATTAAACAGTATTTATACAAGATTATAATATAAAATTCAGAAATATAATTGGCCAAATTACAGATATAAATAACCTAAATCAAGTTTTTTATTTAATAAAAGGTTCAAAATCTATCACAAAAATAAAAATTAGTTATTAGATATTAGAAATCTTAGAAGAAATTTGAAAATTAGCAATTAGATATGATACTATTATATATAAATAAGGCAGATTAATAAATCTATCAAGCAGATATAATAATAATAGCTATTACTTACAAAATTAATATAAAAATTATCAGAATAATAGTCTTATATTAATAAAACTAGATCAAGTAAAAAGTTATTATAATAATAAAAAGAATAATAATAATTAGAAGAATAATAAATCAAAAAATATATATTATAACTGTAATAAATTATAATATTTTATCAAAAATTATTATTTCAAATCAAAGATAAAAATAGTAAATATTAAAAATAAATAAGAAGAATTCTTTTAGTCTTATAAAAGAGTAGAATTTACTTACTTAAAAAATAATAAAAGAGATTATTGAATTTAATAACCAAGTAAATAGCAAGTTAGCATAAATTTTGTTAGATAGTAATATATCTAGAAACTTTATTAATAAAAAGTTTATGCAAAAGAATAAAGTCAAGCTATAGAAAACTAATTAATGACAAAAAGATTACTGTCATCATCATAATTAAAATTAATAAACTGAAGTTAAATATATATAAAATATATAAGATAAATTTATAATACAAAAATATAATCTTATTCTAGATAAATCTTGATTATTTCATGCTAACCTAATTATAGATTAGAGAAATAATATTATTATCTTTACCTATAGATCAAAAATTATCAAAGTTCAAGCTAATAATAAAGTTAAATCCAGTTCTAATTATAATTTAATCTATATTTTCAAATAGCAAATTGCAAATCTATTACAGATATAAAACTCTTCATCATATATCTTAATAATATTAAAGATAAAGAAGAAGCAAAAGAAAAGCAACTGTTATCTAAAATATTAGAAATTAAGAAGAAATATAAAGATATATTTTATCTAATTAATTATCATTCAAAAGAGTGATAGATTATAAAATTGATCTTATTTCAGAATTTGAATCATCATTCAAATCTATATATAGATTTTTATTTATAGAAATGGATAAGCTCAAAAAATAACTAGCTAATCTGATTTAGAAAGATTTTATTTATTCTAATATCCTACCTTTTGAAATATCAGTTTTTTTATATAAGAAAGAAAATATATTAAGATTATATATAGACTATAGAGCTTTGAATAAGATTACTATTAAAAATTACTATTCTCTATCTAGAGTTAATGAACTTATAGATAGATTTACAGATTCAAAATACTTCTCAAATTAGATCTATATTCAGAATATTATCAAATATATATTACAGAAAAAGATATTTATAAAATAATATTTAGAACTCATTATAAATATTATGAGTTCTTGATCCTATCTTTTGATCTTACTAATATACTAGTCATCTTTATAATCCTAATAAATAATATATTTCATAATTATTTAAATAAATTTGTAATTATATACTTGGATGATATTTTAATATATAATAAGATAAAGAAAGAATATATATAATATCTTTAGATAATACTTGAAATATTTTATAAAAATAAATTATATATTAAATAAAAAAATATAATATTATACAATAATATATAGAATATCTTGAATATTTCATCTTAGCAGATGAATTTTAGTAGATCAAAGAAAACTAGTTACAATTAGAAATTAGTTAGTACTAACTAATATATTAAAACTTTGCTTATTTCTAGAATTTACAAGTTATTATAAGAAGTTTATCAAAGAATTTTTAATTACAGCATTACTACTCCTAGCATTTCTTTATAAAGATAAAGAATATAAATAATCTATTATAGTATAATAAGCTTTTAAGTTACTCAAATAATATCTTATATTAGTATTAGTTTTATTATTACCTGATCCAAAATTATTATTTATAGTTATTACAAATATTTTAGATTTTATTACAGAAGCTATGTTAAGTCAAAACCAGAATAAAAATAATTAACCTATAGTCTTTAAATCAAGAAAACTTTCACTAACTAAACAAAATTATTCAGTATATAAAAAGAATTACTTATAATAATATATACTATTAGATTCTGAAAGCCATATCTTAAAGAAAAGTCTGGATATAATATTATAATTATATTTATAGATAAGTTATTTAAAAGAATATACTTTATATTAATTATAATAATAATAATTATATCTGATATTGCAAAAATATTCTTTGAAAATATTTTCAAGCTATATGACTTATTCATAATTATAATATTAGATAGCGATACTAAATTCATAAAAATCTCTTTTTAAACAACTAGATATAAAATTAGTAATATTTATAGTCTTTTATTTATAAACTAATGGCCAAACAGAAAGATTAAATAGAATCTTGAAAGAAATACTCAGAATATATATTATCTATTAGCAAAATAAATTGAATAAAAATCTAGTAACTATATAATTCACTTATAATAATAGCAAAAATGCTTTAACTAGTTATATATCTTTTGAATTAAATTATAAATAGATATCTTATATATCTATCAATATTTTGTATTACAAAATAATATTATAGTCTCTCAAGATTTTATAGAGCATTGAAATATTATAATAAAAATAATAAAAAATCTATTATTAAAAGCATAAGATAGGCAAAGTAAATATATAAATCAGTACAAAGGATTTAAAAAATTTAATTTTGAAGATAAAGTTTTTCTTTTTACTTACAATATAGAAATTCCAGTTGTCATATAAATAATAACCAAGAAATTCATATCAAAATTTATTAGTTTCTTTGAAATTACTAGTAAAATATCTTTTATTACTTATAAATTATAATTACTATATAATATAAAATGGAATAATCTAAATAGAATATCCTGTTTCAAGAATAATCTTGAAAAATTATATAATATAATTAATTAATTACATGATTATATGATTGATCATAATATTTATATGATCATTATATAATTATATAATCATATAATTAGTCATATACTGTGCTAATAGAATAACTATTATTTTAATCATCTCTCTATTTTATCATTTTAATTATCTGATTTCAGTTATTTTAATTAATTAAAACTATATTATATTATATATTATATCATATTGAAATATAATCCAAATATATCATATAATTATTTTATATTCTTTATATTTATCACCAGTTTTTATTACAAAATAGTACTCAAAGACTCAAGAAAAGTTAAAATAAATACAGAAATTTGTATATAGAATATGATTTACAGATTTGAATGTCAAAAAATAAATAGATTATGCAAAACTTAACTATTAAAACTTCTTATGATTCAAAATTTTACTATAAATACAAAGCAAGAAGAAATAGCTATATTATCTTTAAACTAGATATATATAAGAGCAAAAAAAAGTTTACGTATTAATTATTTCTATTCCTAATATAAAATCTACTCTTCTAATATAGAATCTATTTCTCATATAGAACTGACTAATCAAGTATTCTAGAGTAATATAACTGAAAAAATAGCTAAATTAAGTAATTAAATTCAAAGTATTATAAATAAAGATAAGATTGTTAGTTATAATTTTAATTATATTAATATTAGATTTCTTGTTAATTTTATCTTTATCTATATATAAATAGTTATAAAGTTATAAATTTTTGTATCAATTATATCTTTAAATCATGAAAAGAAATTGATAATATTATAAAGATTTATAGTAAATAAAAAGAATTTGAAGTTATCCAAAAAAGATTAGAGTAATATGAAAAGAGATATATAAAGCATTTTAATTATAGATATAAATTTCATAACTATTCTCAATCAAAAAAAAAGTTAATATTTATGATCACTATAATTATAAATCAAAATAACAAGAATATAATTAGTATACCAATATCAATTCTTCACAAAATACTTTAGTTATAACTCTTACTACTTTTAATAATATATATAATTATCCATTGGATATTAATACTTAATATTATACTTTAATATACTGAAGTATTTCTAAGGATATTCTTAATAAAATTTAATTTTTGACTGAAAATAAAAATCTAATAATTAGTATTCAAAGAAGATTATTGAAGGCAAGTTTTCAGATAAATCTATTCTTAATTGTGATCTTGCAAATATCATATAAAAATTCAAAATTTGTACTAATAAAAATCTAGATACATTCTATTTACTAATAATTCTTATCAAATAAAAATTACATGATTATCAATAAATTATTAAGTTTGAGCTGAATAATGAAAATTGACTTACTTATCTCTTTTAAATATTATTAATACAGATTATTCTTTGATTAGAATATTATAATATTCTCTTAAATGATAATACTATCAAAATAAATCAGTATCAAATATTACTTTTACTTTTTCTTGCTATGAATAATAATATGAGATCATATCTTGTAACACAAGCTCTCATATCAGATGAAATAATCAAGTCCTATAAATAGATTCTAGAATATACTAAAAAAGTAATAATAATTAAGCTATTAGTATTTATTATGAATATGAATTTTATAATAGATATCATAATTAGATAAATATATAAAATCATCTATCTAATTCACTATATTTTTTATATTAGTAAAAATCTATCAAAAAATCTCAAATTTAAGCTTTATAATTAATATAAGAGCTTTGTTTATGACTTTTTTTTATATTATAATAATTTATATGAAAAAGATTTCTATAAATAATGGTTATAACTTATTAAAATATACTCTAATATTAAAGATTATCTAATAAGAGTACTCTATCTCAATTAATAAGTATAGATTATAATATTTATATCAAAAATATTCACAATAGAAATTCAAACTACTTTCCATATTAAAGATCTTAACTACATTATCAAATACATATTAATTGTAAATAATAGTTTATATAATCTTATAGATATACTAGATACAAGTCTTCAAGATAAGACATAATAGAATTATTTTTTTGAATATTATATCATATTATTTTATATAAAAATTATATCAGTTAATTATAATATTTTTCTAGAAGTTAATAAATAAATGACCAAATATCTTATCTCCTACATATTATCTGCCAAATAATTGAAAATGACATAATATTTATATTTTATTGCAGATTAAATAGATATATCAAATATTTAAGATAAGATAATAAGATCTAATATAAGAATTTAAAGTTATTTAAGTATAATCTAATAATTTTATTATATTTAGGATTCTAATCTTGATGTGATAGATGAATTTATTAAGAACTTATATAATGCTAAGCAAATTCTATTAAAATCAATAATTGATAAGATTGATAAAGAAAATATTCAAGAAGTATAAAAAATCAAAAATATATAATTTGAAAACAAATACTCATATTTTATAATAATAATTAATTCTATTTCTTATCTTTATTCATACATATCTAATATATCTTATAGCATTATTTATTGCCATTATTTTTGAGTTATAATATATTTAAAAATTGCAGAATTTTATATTTAAATAGTATCTGTTTAATAGTATAATGATAAATGAAAAGATAAAGATATTGTTATCATAATAACATAAATTTTTTTAATTTTATAATTTATTGAACTTGAAATTTTTAACTAATCAGTAAATCTTTGAAGAATATGTAATTTTGAATAATATAATTGGTATATTAGTTATGAATTCAATTATATATTAGTTATGAATTCAATCAATATTTTTATAATATTCTTGTAACATTTTAATAATACTTTAAAATCATAAATGAATAATTAGTTTCAAAATTAATAACAGTTCACAAATAGTTTAACAATAATTCAGAAATGCTTTAAAAATAGTTCATCAATGAATTTCATTTATTTTTATTTTTATCTTTTTCTTTTTAAAATATTTATATTATCTTTTCATTTTATTTCATTATTTGTATTATCTTTTAACTTACCATATGTATCTTATTTTTTTATTTTACTTGTTTATTTATTAATCTTTTATTCTAAAGTTTATAATTATAAACTAGAGTAGTAAATAAGTTTAGATAGAAACTTATAAAATCTCAAAGATATATAAATATCTCTGCTCTGAGAACTAAAATAAATGTACTTGAATAGCAATAATTCAATTATCTTTAATAATACTTGAGTTATATTTATCTTGTAATTTTTTCTTGATTTTTGCCTTAATATCTTACTTTTATTAATCTTTTCTATTATAATAGATTATATTCTGGTTATTTATAAGTTTTTCTTGCCTAAAAAACTTAGATAGTGGATATCCTCTACTTAAAATAAGTCAAGTATATTTATTTAATTTAGGAGATTCTTATAAGCTTTTTTATATATAAAAATTTTATTTATTTTGATATATATTCTTTATTTATTTAATAGTTGAAAAGATATTATTAGAGAGTTTAGTCAGTATATTAAATCTTTTATTTTTAGTATAGCATTTATTGCTTTAGTTTTTGATATCTATTCTTAGTTTGATTTTTATTATTACAACTTTATTTTTATTTTACTTTATTTTTTTTGTCTTCTATTGATATAATACTCATAAGTATTAGCACTAGAAAATCTTTAGAATAATTATTATTTTCTTAATCTTTATAAATAATTTAGTCTTCATCTTCAAAACTTATTATAAACTATATTCATGATAAAATCTATCTTTCAAAATATAGTTTGTAATATTTGATGCTCTCTTTGTGAATTTCACCTATCTAGAGATCCCTTTTAACTTATTTTTATTATTTTATTTATTATTCATTTTATATTTTTAAGGATTATCTATTCTTGAAATATTTATTACCTAATTAATTGAATAGTTTATAAATATATATTATTCTTTTATTGAACTCCCAATTAATCTATATCTTAGTGAACATAATAGAGATAATTCTTGAGAATTTTCACCTTACATCAAACTATACAACCATTATCCTTACTATTTTCCTGCAAATGAAGATTCAGATAGAAGATTTATAAATTTTCTTATCTGAACTCAAGATTATCACATGATTTCTCATAATAGACTATCTCAGAAACTCTTTAATAAAATTATATAACAAAATCTCATACCTAATTAACTTTGAAGAGAAATTATCAAGTTACTCAATATCTTCACATTTAGAAGTAAAATCACAATTGAATAACAAATATACTTAGTTAATGATATCCTCTTGATTCTTGAAGAGATAGGTAATTTTGAAACTCTCTCAATCAATTAGTTAACAAAATCAGAATATAAAAATAGTAATTTAGAAGATCTTGAAGAACTAATAGTTACAATTAAATAAATACAATTTCAAAAGTCCTAATCTAAAGAAAAAATAATCATGTCAGATAGAATGAAAAATCTCATTCAAGCTCTTGAAGAATTAACTTAATTTATGAAGATTCAAAGAATGAAGAAAATTCTTATCTCAATTTGTAAATTTAAGAGTAATAATCAGAATCCTATTGAATGATTACATGATTTCAAAGTAGTTACTAAAGTTAATAGAATTATCAATAACAGAAAGATCAAGTTAGTAAGAGAATACCTAGAGAGATTAGCTACTATCTGATTTGATCAATAATCTATGAGTGATACTCTTAGATTAAATGAATAGATAACTGAGAATAATAATAAATATGAATTCAGTTATCTATTTATTCTTAAATTTTATTTATCTTGTAAGATGTAACAATAGCAGGATAAATTGAAATTCTTGAAATAAACTGAAATAGTTGAAAAATATATAAATTGATTTATAGAACTTGAAAGTAAAGTAGATCCAGAGAAAATCTATCTAGAAGAATATAAAATTTGAATTTTCAAGAAAGATCTCAAATCTGAAATTCAAAAATAGATTAATTTAAATGCTGAAGATATTATGAAAAGCATTATTAAAACTATTAAGAATATGAAAGAAGCTGATTCAGATCTTTTGAAACAAACTTATTATCAGATCCAAGCTCAACTAACTGGTGAATAGAGTATCTTAGCTAAGATTTTACAAGATTTGACTAGTAGATTAGATTATGTAGAATCTGGCAGAAAATACAATAATAATAATAATAATAATAATCAATCATGAAATTAGCCAAGTAATAAATTTACCATTACTTGTTATAGTTGTAAAGAAAAAGAGCATGTTAGTAAAGTATATCTAAATAATTTTCAACCTGTAAATCAATAGTCAATAATTAAAATACTTCATGAAATTGAAATAATCAAAATCAAAATAGTAATAGTAATAATAATAATTAGCAAAATCAGAACATTCAAAGTAATAATCAACTGTCTAATAACTTATAAAATCTGGATATTACTTCTCTTTTCATCCAAATTCAGAATTTAATAGCAGTATTACAAGTATTTGCTGCTAGTATATCAAGTAATTCATCAATCCAATCCAGTTTCTCTTTATTAGTAACTTATTATTATCTTGCTAGAGAAAGAAAATATCAAAGAATTATCAAAAAAGAAGAAAGTGAAAAGAAAAATAAAGTTACTTAATCATTATCAGAAGTATCTGAAGAAGACAAGACTAATTTAGAAAAGAAAAAAGGAAAGAAAGGAAGAGTCTATCTTCTAATTCTAGCAAAGAAAGCAGAAACCTATAATATACTTGAAGATTTAACATCTCAGAAAGTCAATACTACTATTACTCAACTCATCAAGATCTTATCTGAATAAAGAATTTGAATATCAAAAGAAATAAAAAAGAAATCACAGAAGAAACTCAAATGAAAAATGATATTTATCCAGAAGATCAAGACAATTTCAGCCTGATGTAAAGCCAAGGTTGGCAAGACTCCTATAGACTTAATCATTAATACTGGAGTATTAGAATATATCATCAGCCATGAATTTCTTAAATAACTTGGAATAAAAATTCAACAAAAATCAAATATCTTCATATCTAATATTAATGAATATTTCAAATAACTATTAAAAGCAATTGATAACCTTCCTATTACTATTAATAGAATCATAATTCTAGCAAAAGTGAATATTACTGAAGCTCAAATCTACAATCTTATAATAGAAATAAACTAGTTAAACAAGATCAATTCTAAAATTAATCTCAAGAAGAATATAATAATCTTTGACTAGAATGAAAAAGAAGAAAGAATATTAATTAAATTCATCTATAGACAATAAAATACTCAGCCTAAAGATAGTAATAATAACTCTGAAATATTCTTAAGTAAAATAATTGATAATGAATTCAAAATTAAAAATCAAGACTTAGAAGATCATAATTTTTTTTGTTGAAAATCTTATAAATCTTGAGCTCAAAATCTAGATGATTTAATAATATAGACTTTAAAAAAATTTCTTATCTTATTATAAACTCAATTCCTAAAGTTAGAAATATTAAAATCTTTGAAGAGAAAATTCAAGTAATATAACTCTTATCTGAAAAGAATACTCAAAATTGAAAAGAAGATTTCAGCAAACTCACTATCAAAGTTCTTAATAGACTTTTAACTGGAGAGAACCAGTTGCAAAATATTGATATTATCACAAACTATCAACTCTCAAATATGAATACTCTTAATATTTTGATGATCTAGTTATATAAGTTAATATCAAGATGAATATTTCAAATAATCTGTTAGCAATTTTATTCCAAAATAAAACTAAAGACTAATAATTAGAAGTAAAACATACTCAAGAATCAAAGAAGATATCTATTACTAAAAAAAGATTCTTTTCTAGAAGTAAAGCTCTATAAAAATTGAAACTAGAAAAAAGAATAATTAAGTATTCATATTGTAAATACTTTGTGAATAGTGAAACTATTTCAGAAGCTAGAGATGAAAACAAATCTGGCAAGCAATACTATTCTAATTGTTTTACCTAATAATAACTTAATTTATCTGCTTGTAATTATTATGAACTTTGAGATGAAGCTAGATACTTCTTTGAAATAACCTAAAAATATAATGAAATAAAATATTTTTGTAATTATACTAAATAATACATATATATATTTAATTATAATGATTAGCAAAAAAATAATGATACCATTAGAAAATTAAGAAGTGATAGCAATCTAATGAATATCTATCAATAATATAATAAAATTAGAAAAGTAATACTTATCTGATTTATTACTGACTATGATAAAGAAGAAAAGATGTAATATATTACTTATTATAGTTTTGAAGAAGTATCAGCTCAAGAAATCTTTCCAGTTATTTATTAATAACTATCTTCATTCTAAAAAAAACAACTGGCTCAACTGAAATATATTAATATGAAACTCTGCAATAAATATTTGATTTCTTGTGATTCAGATACTTGTGATAATTGTATATGATCTAAATAAATTGAAAAACTACTAGAAAAAAAATATCCTGAATCAGAAATAGAAGAGAAAGCTGAAGATAGTGATTATAATTCTATTGAAAAAATCTTAAACAAATATTATATAGTATTTGAAGAATATGAAGATAAAGTAGAAGAAGAAGAAAAACTTGAAAAATAGTTAATAAATTTGATAATTAAAATTTATAATAATGAAGACAAAGAAAAAATACCTGAACAAGTTTATGAATATGATGCAGGCTTTGATCTTAGATATTCTAGAGAAGAAGTAATCCTAATCTAATCTTGTTAAACTATTATAATTGATCTTTATTTGGTAATTGAAGTTTGTATAGGAACTATTTGTCAGTTAATATCTCAATTATTGCTAGTCAAGCAAGGAATAAAAGTTAAAGAAGAAACTATTAATACAGGATATACTAGAAATATTGAAGTTCTTTTGCATAATAATTCTAATAAATCTTATGAAATCCAATCTAATAAATAAATTGCTCAAGTAATTTTTTTGTAACTTACTTTAATTGAAGAAATAAAGTCTTTTAATATTAGAAAAGAATTAGAAGAATCATTTTATAGAACTTAAGAATTTGAATCAACTGGAAAGAATGAAATAGAAGTGTACTTTCTAGATAAAGAAGAAATCAAAAAGTAGCTAAACAAAAAGAATTAATACTTGGATAACAAGATGCCTTATATAACTTATTGGAAGTATATAAAGATATTTTTATATCAGATCTAAATAAACTTGAATGAACTAATATAATTTAATATTCAATTAATACTGAAAATAAAAAGTCTATTTATCAAAAAGCTTATAGAGTAACTATATCTAATCAAGAATTTATTCATAATGAAATCCAACAAATATTAGATACAGATATCATCCAGAAATTCAATAATCTCTGGATCTTATTTATTATAGTAGTAGCAAAGAAAAATGGCAAGAAATAATTTTATGTTAATTATAAAAAACTCAATATACTCATCAAGAAAGATATCTACTCTTTATCATGAATTGATGAAATGATAAATAATTTTGGAAATACAAAATAATTTTTATTCATGGATCTTACATCTGGTTACTGACAAATTGAAATAGAACTATTTAATATTAAAAAGATAGACTTTATTTCAAGAGAGAGATTATATAAATTCAAAGTTATATTTTTTAAACTTTGCAATGCATCAGCAACTTTTCAATGAGCTATGAATAGCATACTTGGAGACTATAATTAAAAATTTGTTATAGTTTATATTGATAATATAGATATATACTCAAAAACTTGGAAAGAATATCTAGAATATTTGCAAAAGTTTTTCAATAAATTAGAGAAGTTAAATTAAAATTCAACTTAGAAAAATACAACCTTACTCAAGATAACTTATTCTTCCTAGTACATATTATAACTCAAGATGGAATTTTACCAGATCTCTCAATTATTTAATAAATTTAAGAGTTTTCTATACTAATAAATATCAAGAAGCTTAGATTATTCTTAGAACTAGTTGGATACTATAGAAAATTCATTAAAATATTTTTACAGATAGCAGTATCACTATTTAAACTTTTAAAGAATGATATTATTTTTATTTGGACTGTAAATCAAGAGAATATATTTCAGACTTTGAAAGAAAAACTTATTTTTGCTTCAATTTTAATTTACTCTGATTTTACTAAAAAATTCTATCTCTATACTGACATCTCTAACTCTAAACTTGATATAGTATTATCTTAGAAAGATAATGAAGAAAGAGAATAAGTAGTAGTTTATGCAAGTATTTCATTCAAATCAGTAGAAAAGAATTATAGTATTACTGAAAAAGAAGCTCTGGCTGTAGTCTGAGCTGTTAGATAATTTAGACATTATCTTTTTGGATCTCTTTTTGAAATCATTACTAATTAAAATACACTTTAATAGTTATTTATTAAACAAATTAATTCTGAATTTCAAATCTCAAGATGAATAATGATCATAATGGAATATAATTTTATTATTATCTATAGAGCTGAAAAAATCAATCAAAATATGAATACACTTTCAAGAATATATTCACAGAAGTAGAATATCAAACTTATTTAATTAGCTAATTAATTAGAATAACTTTTACTAAATAACTAATTAAATAGATTATCCAAATCTGATTAACTTAACATAACAGATTTGATAATATATTATTATTTAATAAGATATCTAGAAAATAAAAGTTATTCTGTAGAATATATTAAAATATAATAAAAGAAAATTCATTAGTAATCAAAATACTTTTTAATAATTAATAGAGTACTTTATAAAAAGAATAGAAGAAAAGAATCTATCACATTATTTTAATTACTGAAAAAAAAATGAAATTAAAGCAGTAATAACTAGCATATATTTAGATTTACTTGCTAGACACTTTGAATTTGATGGAACTTATTAAAAAATAGCTATTAGATATTAATGGAATGGAATGAAAATATATATAAAGAACTTTATTAGATCTTGTGAAACTTGTCAAAGAATTGATAAATGAAAAACAAGATAATCTCTACATCTTATTAAAGTTAGATAGTCTTTTGATAGAATTATAATTAATCTTATTGACTCTTGCAAAATAATTAAAAAAAGAAATTGATATATAGCTATAGTAATAGATCTACTCACAAAATGATCTAAAGCAAAAGTAATTCTAAATAAAGAAGCTAGTATAATCATCAAATCTATTTTCAAAAAAATAATTTATAGATATAAATATCCTAAAGAATTACAGTCTGATTAAGAAACTGAATTCATAGTTCAAGTAATCAAAGAACTTATCACTCAATTTAAAATTAAACACGGTTTTTATTATCATATTACCCACAAACTAATGAAATAGTAAAATGATTTAATAAAATTTTATGTGAAATACTTCAAAAATATTATATTGCATTAGATAAATAATGAAATATGTATATATTATCAACATTATTTGCATATAGAATACTTCTAAATAATACTACTATTATCATAATGATATAAAATTCCTTAATTTCTTAATCTTTTTCTGGTTATGCAAAATCATATATTTTTATATTTTTCATTTATTTTATAAATATTCCTATTTCTATATCATATATTACTATAT
>CAJVPS010001888.1:0-13818 GCA_910591765.1 Ambispora leptoticha | reverse complement strand
TTATTGATTTTTATATTGGTGTACCAATCTTTTTGCACCGGCCCATATTAATTATTATAAATATCTTTTTTATATTCTTTATTAAAAATTTTTTTTTTAAATTTAAAGAAATTTAACTATTATAAAGTTCTGATAATAAGTAATTCTTTATATTATCATTTTTAAGATTAATTTTAAGAGAATTACTTTATTTTTAAGCTTTTTAAATAAATATAAATATATTTAATAACTAATCATTCAAATTAAATATTTTATAGCTTATCAGATTCATTTTATTAAAATAATTATTTTAACAATTTTTTTATTGAATTTGATTATTAATTATTGAAATACTTAGAAAATATTTATTATTATATATTAAAATTACTATCATAAATAAAAGTTACTTATTTAACTTTTCTAATACTTTTAGATCTAAAGAGGAGAAAATTATTTATTTTAAAGGATTACTTATTATTAGAACTTTATAATATATTATTTTAAATATTATTTTATTTCATACTAAATATTATAATAACTTTAGTAAATTAATTAAGAAATTTAATATTATAAAAAATAATAATACTTTTAAATATATTTTTATTTTATTTATTTATTTTCTTATATTATTGCAAAATAAAAATAATAAATATATAATTTTATTTATTTATTAAGTTTCTAAATTTTATTAATAATCAATCAGAAAACTAAGAGATATAAAGATTAAGAAAATAGATAATTATATTAAAACTAACTCAAGATATATCTTAATTTTATCACTATTAATTTATATATTTTATTATTATTTATATATTATAATCTATTTAATATATCTTTTATTTTATAAAAAATATCAAGTTTAGTAAGTATATTTCTAATATTCAAATCTGTTTATTTAAATTATTATTTTCTATTAATATTTTATTTAACTTTAATAATATAAGCTTTTTCTAATAAAATATATATCCATTATAATAATTAATTAAGTCTTCTCTTTTAATCAAAATATCTTGAAAGCTTTAAGTATGTCTAATATGAGAGATTTAATAAAAATAATTAAATCTAGATTAAAAAATACTATTGAAAATGTATCTGAAAATGTTATCATTCTTTGTCATGAAAATGATAAAGTCTTGAATCTGAAAACTTCTATTTCTAAATTATACAATTAAAAAAATAAAGCATTAGAAATTGTAATTGGGAGTAAGATTAAATTAGAATATCTATCACTTTGTCTGATTTTTGTTTTTAAATTAAATATAATTATAATCATTTATTTATTACCAAGTCAGATAGATCTAAAGAAAAAATTCAAAGAAGAAAGAATATACTAAAACATGTAGCTGAGTTTAAATATATCTCTATTGCATTTAATCACGAATTTTAAGATAACTCAGAATCTTTAGACCATTTTCAGTGATATATTGATGAATGTCACAATAAATCTGAAAACACTTATATATCCTATCTCACTATTTTACAATTCTCGAATTATGAAAAATCGAGAAGTATGCAAATTATATCTACACTTTATGCCTAAATTTAGATATTAATAGGAATTGTTTTCCACCCCTTTTCCTGATGCAAAAGAATTTATCGAAGATCCGACAACTTGGTTTAACACTTTCTTGGCAAAGGAAATATCCTTGATAAAAGAGAATAATTATTCCAATTCAAGTCAATTTTGGGAAGCTCAACTTAATGATAATGGCAAATCTATTTGGAAGCCTGCAAATTAAACCAGCAGACAAGAAGGACTAAGGTTATCTAGAAGAAAATTTTAAAAATGCTAACTCCGAAATAAAAATTTTGCTTTGCATTGATGAGAAGAACACTTTTAGAATACCACAATAATGAAATGCGTATATCCTTGTTTCGATCTTGGAGACGTACACTTCGAGATAATAAGTGGCGGGTAAAAGGTTAATTTTCAGTAATCTTGGACACTACTTTGCACCTTCACTTAGAGATGATCCAACTATAAAATTAATCAAAGATAGTCGCAAGATCTTCATGATGTTACAAACTTTTAACACTCTGACTGATAATACTTCAAATAATTACTATAATCTTCTCTTCTCTAATGGGAGACCCATGTTGGAAGGCATTCAAAGATGCATACTGCGAAGGTCATAGTTCTGAGTCAACCGATATTTATTCTTGAATAAAGTTATAAAACTCGCAAAAGCAAAAATACAAGGAGGTGGTGAATTATTAGTTAAGGATGAAAATTACGAAGAAAGGAAAACCCTTACAAGTGTAACAATACTTGCTTCCTTGTGTTCTGTAGATATTTCCCTATCATTTTGCTTCAAATTTTATTGGTGGTCATTTTGGAACCTGTCTTGCGATTTCTCAAGATAGAATGAAAGTTCTAATCTGTTATCCATCAGAACAGAACCTTTGATTGCTGAAGTTGTTTACGAACTTTTGAACAATGACATCTTACATTGTATCGCACAAACACTTGGTCAAGGAATTGTAGAACCAGGAAAACGTGGTGAGATAGATAGTTGGAGAACTCATTCTTATATTGACCCGTCAGAGTCTTCAACAAAAAGGAAAAAAAGAAAGGAAACTCTTTTTTGCGGGGGGAAATTAAACTGATGGACTTTTTAAATGAACTATTTTTACAAAGATGATTTAATAAAAGCTTATAAAACTGGCGTTGCATTTAATCTTAAACGAAATCAAAGAGGCGCCGACCTTTTAATACCTGTTCGCATACAAGATGAGCATACATTCTGGATTATTCAAATCAAGAATCGCAACCTAAAATCTACTAATTCCGATTTTAAAACAGATGCAACATCTAAGTTGACACCTAAATATGTTTTTGAAAAGAGTAATCTAGCAGAAATTAATTCTGATTATCTTGCCATGTATTGGTAACTTGGTGTACATGGAAAAGGGGAGTTTCTACTAGATCTAGTGGGGAAAAATCCAGCCACACACTATGCTATTCTAAGTCTTAAGTCCTTTAGGGGTTGCATGTGGAAAAACTCTCGAAAGTTTACGTGCAATTCTTAGTGCTTACATTAATCCTTATGACGAAATGTGGTCTTATGATTCTATATTAGGAGATCGAACTAAACATTTTTACCCTGGTGTCCTAGCAAGCCGAATAAGGAATTACTATAGGATAAAATACAATGATACCACATAAAAGATATTTAAAAAAGAATAAATATAGGTTTATTGTCAAAGTACATGAAATAGCAAAATAATTAAATTGAAAAAACAAATTTAATGAATGTACTATTAGCAAGTTTGTTAATAAATTTAATAATATAAAGTTCTTTTATTGTAATCTATCAGATATTAATTATGTTTGGTTAGTTTTAGTAACATTTTGGACAGGTGTCCTTGAGAAATTGGATCTTTGAAACTCCGAACATTATCACTAATCAAATAGTTTACCGTTACCTTTTTGACGCTTGTCATTAAGCTTTCATCTTTCCTACTAAACCTTTACTCAAGAATACAAGAAGCTTGATTTTATTATGGCATGCAATGATTAGGTTCGTTAATAACAGCAGTTAAGATGTTAAGATGCAAAGTATCTTAATATTTTTTTTTTACGCTTATAAGAATAAGCGTGAAGTATCTGTATATCGATCTAATTGTGTTATTTCAGCATCACCATGATCCCTCACAAATAATTTCTTTAACGATCATCAATTTCCAGTCTAAATATTTAAATATAATCGATGCAACATATCGATCGATTATCAGCTTGCCTTAAAATTTATTCACGTCATTTTAGCATATGGTTATCATATTGCTTTATTTGAAAAATTATTTATTGAATACGCAAGTTTGTCTATAGTAAAAGATCCAATTGTCTCGCACTTACCTGAAAGACAACCCTTTGTTTATTCTCACCTATCATATAATTTTAAAGAACCAAAAGGGTAATGAAAAGATTATTTTCACATCTTTTTAATAAAAAGTGACGTAGGCGGATAATCGATTTAAAAAGAAAAAAACTCAAAATAAAGAATGATTGGTGTTAAGTGAAGAAAAAATTATCACTAAAAACTCACTTTTAGCCACCAAATAAAAAAGACTATAGACGAAAATCTTGGGCAAGCAATTCCCTTAGAATTCTAAAATTTAACGATTATTCAAACTTAGTTAATGAATGATGAATATTCACGAAAAAATTAACAAAAATTGACCTTATGTTTTCAATCAGTCTTTAATAGCTCAAAATCACCAAAAAAAGAGGGTTAAGTTAGGTAGATGGCGAGGTCTATTATTTACAATAAGGATCATGTCAGTAAAATACATGTTGAATTAATATATAATGAAATCAACTTACCATAATAAGACTATCATCTTTATAGGAAAAAATTGTCAATATTATATAATGACTTTTTTATTTGTGCTGAATAAAATAGAATCACTTTGGGAAAGATTATTTTTTAGTTATATTATAAAAAGGAAAAAGAAAGAAAAAAAAGGTTATGTTATCTATTCTTAATAGCGTGTGTGCATGCGTGCAGTAACGAAAATTAATAAAAATTAAAATACCAATGATAAACATATAGGGTTAGCGAGAAAGAAAAAAAGGTGAAATAATGAATCCATTCAATCAGTTTGCAAATTACAAAGAAAAAACAAGCGATGAGAAAGGGAAAAATGCAAAGTGAACCGTAGAATCAACAAACAACCAATCAAAAGCAAAAAAAAAAGAATGTCAAATCATCATGTTTCACTCTCTTTTGATGATGATGATAGTGATGATGGTGGAAAAAACAAAGCAGAATCAATAGCGACTACGACTCCGAGTCAGACTACGGCTTCTAGTTCGACTTCGAGAAGGACTCCTCGATCGACTGAGCGAATAACTTCTACTTCTACTCCTCGAATACGGAGTTCTAGATCTACTACGTGAACTATACGAACTCGAAGAATATGAACGTCGTCTACTACGAACCGGAGATCTAGATCTGGAGTATCTACTGCGAATCAGAGAGCGAGCTCGGCCTCGATAGCTGCTTGGACCAAATCTACGTGGTGGCGGGCTGTATCTTGTTGCTGTTTATTATGAAATTAATACATAATAAGAATCGATTTTACAGAATAGATGAATTGTCGAAAGGCAAGAAAAGTAAATGTTTTACCTCTGCGACGTGCTGGCACTGGAGGAGGAGAAGGACGTCTTGGCACAAATGCACAAGCTAATTCAGATCCATCAAGTTGTCCCTTTATTAGATAGATTCAATACATCAGCATTGACAAATTGAATTTGTAACGTATTAAAATATCATCTTAACTCTGTGATCTGAATTAATTACCCCATCCATATAGCTTATAGCCCTCTCGGCTTCCATCTTGGTAGAATATTCAATATACGCGATACCCCTATTGGCATTCCCTAAGTAAAAGTCCCGAAATTCAATTAATAACACTTTCATCCAAACATCTTGAGCAACGGTGAATATTACGAATCATTCGTTCTAATCTAAAAAAAACCAAAACCCACATTTCTTATTGATCGGCAAATCAATATGAATAATATTTCCAAACGTCCCAAAAATCTCTTGCAAATGTGCCACAGTCACGTTTTTTGTCAACTTTTCTACGATAATCTTTGTTGGTGGTGCAGGCGAAGAGGCGCCTCTCCTACTACGTGAAGGTGGTAGGGAACGAGAGCGACTTCGTGAGTACGATAAAGAACGTGAGCGACTCTTAGAATAGGAACGGGAACGGCTCCTTGAAGAATAAGAATAGTAAGAACGGCTTCTGGAACGGGAGCGCGGTGAACGTGAAATTGATCTGACTGAACGACTGCGTGAACGGCTCATTGAGCGCGAACGTGATCTACTTCCTACGCGCGAGTTTGTTCTGGGCCTGGTTAAGGAGAAAGGAATTTAGTGTCCATGCCAAATTATTTTTGTTTTGAAGAAAAGGCTAAAGAAATAAATTTGCTCACATAGTAGGTCAATTTTTAATAAAGCAGTCACTTTTTTACCTAGAATAGTTGGGTGAATTTGCTAATTTTATTGTGTAACAAAAGATTTTAAGTTTGATCATAGAAAGTTAATTTTAACATTGAGCTTAAAGTATTAAAAAGTATTATGTCGACATTTCTTCTATTTACCACCATTAGGAATTAATTTCTCGAATTAAACTTTAATATTTTAAAGATTATTGATATCGTATGTCATTACGATCTGAGGTTATAGATCTCTATAAACGGGTACGTAATTTTATCATTTTTCACGCGCGCCAGCTCTATAATGATCAACTTCATTAATTCAACCATTTTTATCAACCACCATAATAATCACAATAAAAAATTCACAATCAAAAAAATCTACAATTATCAATAATAACGGTTCAGCTACTATTCGTAGGCAGAGACTACCCACTCGGATACCCCTACTTTAAAAAAAAAGCAAAAGACGCGTTCCTGAAAAAACGAGGACTCGTCGAAGAAAAAGATATTCGAGAGGCTATTTCGCATGGGGAATATGTGATTAAGGGTATTTATTTCCAGTTCTTTAATTATTTTGTGGATTCTGATTTTGTAGGCGAAAATTTGACATGTAATTCATTTTTATTTTTAAATAGAAATAAAAGCTTTATACTACTTGAAAAAATATCGAGCGATGAAACGAAATTACTATCGTGATAATATGTAGGGGGAGAGGGAAGAGGGAAGAGAAATTAGATTTGGCTTGATTTTCGTTTTTTTTTGCACGCGTGATATAGATTAACAATATGTTTTAATAATCGAATAATTAAATCAAATTACATACGATAAAGAACAAGTATATTGTCCATACATGGCTATTCATGATATACATAAAAAATAAACAAAAAAAGGTCATTTTTTCTCGAAATGCGCAAAAATAAAATCATATCCATCAAGCTCATACAAAATACGGTCTTTTCTAATAAATCCCACGATATCATCACCCAAAGAAGCCACCAAATGTCTTTTATCCCTACGCGAGTCGGTGCTGGTGAATAAGGTAACACTGAATTTACCCGGATTGAATATGGAGATGACCCTTTTTATTAAGTCTGACACTGTCGAACGAATGCTAGGATTATTATCAAGATTCTGATAGAATGATAAAGGAACATTAGATTCAAAAGATGCATAGGAGCACGACGGCTCCGGAGTAACATGCACTGTGAAATAATTCTCGTCGAGAAGTGCATTCGCAGAGTATCCACACGGAGTAAACAGAAACGAATCGAGTTTCGCTTCCGGGTATAAATCTGCAATTCCGGATTCTCTATTGATACGCGCACCACTTTTAGCGCCGCCTTCATTATCATCATCACCGTTTTCTTTTTTTGAATTACTCTGATAAAATTTTTGAACGCTAGATTTTTCTAGGTTTGTCATCAAAATTTCAATTGTTTGGTCTTGAAATTCGGACGCAGTTGTCATGATGGCTTTAATGGTTGTGGGTGATAATGTGTCTTGTTCTAATTCTTTTTCAGAATCAGAAAGAAAAGTTGAAGGTGGATGTGTGTCAATGACTGGTGGCTCGGGGATATGATGAGGAGATGGTGTTCTAGAGGTGGTGGTTGTTGTGGTAATGGCGGGAGTTAAATGTTGATATTTATGATCAAGTAGAACGTCATCTTGTGGTGAGGTAAGGTATAGATTCCAATGATCGCCGTTAATTCTACCGACTATGTATGCGGCTCCATTATCTATATATATATATATATATATATTAATAAAATAAATTAAAAATGAATTGCAAAAAAACTATTAATTGATTAATTACCGAAAAGCTTCTCCAAATAAGTAACTTCATCTTTCCAATCTTTATGCGGATGCAACTGCCGTTCGGGAAACATAAAACTCTTCCGCGAATAAAATACTCTCCATACTCCGAAAAAATGACAACGTTCTGCCGCGATTTTTAAGAGTTGTGGTATCGCCAATAGTAATTTTGTGGTACCACACGTTTTCAGAATGAGTTTGTGTGGGTAGACGAACATTGATGATTCACTGAATTGATTCGATTTATTGATTGATTGATTAATTAATTAAATATTCTATACCGGGCTATAAACAACTCTCTTCAAAATTTGATAATAATCATCTTAATACAGGTGGGTCTTATTATAACGACACCCTCAGTCCAAACTGAAAAATTCATTATATAAAGAATGTCATGTCAAATTAAATGTCGTTCACTGCTCCGGCTTGTTATGTAATTATATTGAGGTGTCCTTATAACGAGACCCACTTTGTAAATGTTTCTATCTAATTAAGAAATACAAATAACTGTATGGTATGGGCAAATTAGTTCGGTAAACATCGGAAAAAGCTTAGGTATGGTGTTACGATAATATGTATGGTCGGATCAAGCAAAAAAGTGACGAAAAGCATTGTCTGGTACCATACATGCCCATATACCTTTGGGAAAATGCTAAGCATGGGTTTAGGATATAGAGTATAATAAGCATGGTATGATATTCTTGGATCCGATTATATTTTCTGCTTGATCCGATAAATATAATTATAATGAACCCGGTTATGGGAGTGACAGACATCAGCTAATATTCCCCGCTCCAAGGATATTTGTCATTTCCCTTAACCATACCATCGTTTTATTAATGACCATATTTCTCAATAATTCTTGAATCTTTTCATTTGAATCATATTTTGAGCCACGGATAAGCGACCCCTGTCCAAATTTCATCAAAAAAAGGGATTGCTTATACCCGGCACTTAAAAATTTCACATCACCACCATTAGAAAAATTAAGTACCTCAACAAATAAGCATCCACGTGATGATTCGAAATGACGGATAATATTTGACAATTCACAATCGTTAGCATTTCTTTCCAGTGCTGTGTTTCTACTTGTCTGAGGCCTGTTCTTTTTGATCTGTTTACATTTTCATCTTTTTCGGCAACATTATTAATATCGTTACCACTATTATCATTTTGATTTTTGGTAGCAATTTCCGGTGACGCTCCAAACCATACTTCGAGTAATTTTTCGGGACCTTCAAAAGATCCTCCATAATTATTAGTAGATGCTATATGATCATTCGTATTGATATCGGGATCAATGATATCAGCAATGATATCATTTTTCGTGTACATTTGATGAAAAGATCGAGTTTATGTATAATAAATGATATATTATCCTTTAAATTTATATGTTAGTGGCCTTAGTTACCAGATTCGGAGTGACAAAATTTGATCTTGGATAGTGATGATGGACTCGACGAATCGGAATTTTTGTTATTTGATAATCTTTTATTATAATTTCGAAAAGTATTCCCTAGCAAAAAGCAAGACGAAAAATGCTAAAATTGGTGTCAGACAAAATATTTACTATATCAAAAGCAGCCAGCACAAAAACTCAAATAACAGAAACGCAAAAACGAACGCCAAACCAAATTATCACGAGGAGTAGATATCTATTGCAGTCTTTAAAAGCGTCATTTGTATTCATTATCGAGTCGTCGTCGTCGTTGCACGATAATAGTTCATTAATTGAAAAGGACAATAAAACTAATAGTTGTATTGCTAGGAATAACAACAAATATTGGTGGGGTCGAGTGAAGAATAACGTGTTATCACCATTCCCAGCAATCTCATTATCAATATTAACACCAACACCAATACCAATATCGCGTTTTTACGCGCTTCAAACGCGTTCTTTGTCATTCTCTATTACAGATTACACTAACAAAGATCAATTAACATCTCCGGATACGGAACCAGTAGTAGACGCAGAACAACGAGAAATAAATACCGCCTACGTTGACAATATTAACAAAATCATCAAACTACAAGATGACCCACTTCCATACATTCAAAGACTAGAAACCTCAATTTCAAAAAAAGATGCAACAGAAATCGCCAACGCATATATCGCACTCTTAAATGCCGGGAAATTAAAACATCTCACACGACAAAATTATCGTGACGCAATGGCAATCCTGAAGAAATCAACAAATCCCTATCACTTGACTATGCTTCACCAAATGTTTTACGACATGGAAACCGTAGGATTAACACCTCGAAATTTTGAATACAATCAATTAATCTACGCGACTGGAGTTGTGCATTCACAACCCGACAAATCTATGGAAATTTACCAACAAATGCTCGACCAAGGAATCCAATTGACGGATCGTACATTTAATAATTTAATTAATGCATACAAGAGAAATTTGGACGCTGAGGGAGCGTTGAGAGTTTATAAAGAGATGCGAGAGAAAGGTGTGCATCCGGATATCGTGACGTATAATTCGTTGATTGATTTGTTTGCAAAGATGAAAAAGATGAATAAGGGGAGAGAAATGTATCAAGAAATGATGGAAATTGGTGTTATGCCTGATATGATGACATTTTCTACTTTGTTAAGTGGATATGTTGATGCCGGAGATATGGAAAATGCTCAGTCAATTTACGAACTAATAATGACGAGGAGCAATGGCGAATCAAAAAATTTGGATTATATTACGCTAAACACGATAATCAAATATTTTGCCGCGAAAGGAGAAACGGAGAAAGCATCGAATATATATAAAGATATGTTGAAATCGTCTACTTCATTATCGCCAAATAATGATTCTACATCGATAACAACATCCAGAATATCTTCATCAAATGCACCCAATATATATACATACAACACATTGATCGACCATCACCTAAAAAACCATCAATTCTCTGATGCAACGAACATTTTCAAACAAATGATTGAACAAGGAGTGAAACCAAACCCGGTGACATATTCCACATATATTGAAGCATTGCTGAACGCTGGTGATTTCAAGGAAGCGACATTCTTACTATCGTCCATGACTAATCAAGGCTTGACACCTACTCAACAAACATTTTCCTCTTTCATTACGAAGTTATTGAATAGTACTACTAGTAATAGCAGTAACAGTAACAGTGATATCAATATTCTCAAATATAGAGATTACAATGAAGTAAATGACGACATGAGCACAAATGCCCCTAATAAACTTAAAAATTTACATACATCAATCAATCTATTGAATCAAATGCGTGGATATGGACACAAACCAGACACGTACTTGTACAATACAATGCTGAATGCACAATTCGAGTTAGCCGATTACCAAGGAGCTCTAGAAACGTACCGAAAAATGGTACAGGACAATGTAAAGTTAAACGATTTCACTTATGTTACGCTGATAAAAATTTCGAATCAACTTGGGAATCATACAGAAGCTTTAAAGTTTTACTCGGCGTTGGTTTCATATTTACGAAGACAACAGTTCGAAGGAGGAGAATCATATCTAAGTACAAAGCAATACAATCAAATCTTGGCCTCGTTTGCGAGATCATTACGAATGACAGAAGCGCAACGAGTCTTTAATGATTTAATACGACAACGTGATAGAGGAGCAGAAGACACTGCATCACCCGATTCACTAAGCTACAGTATTTTATTAACTGGTTTCGGATATATAAATGATCGCGAATCAATACGAAGAATACATAATATTTTAAATATGGACTGGCGACTTACACCAACCATACAACTATACAATGCACTAATGAATGCATACAACGTCGTAGGCGATGGTTCACAAGTATTCAAAATATGGGACGCATTGTGGCTTAGCAATCAAATTATTGACGTCGCATCTATCTCAATAATACTGGACAATTGTGCATACAATGATTATATGTGGCGTATACGTGGTATTTGGCGGGACTTAAAATTTCACAAATTCCCATTAAACACAAACAATTACAATTCGTTTATTGAGGCTTTGGCACGACATTCATTTTTTGATGAGGCAATTGATGTCTTAACTGTAGAGATGGCACAAGATAATATCAAGCCAAATGCGAAATCGATACGCACTATTCTATCGATGTTGCATAGTCGACAGAGATCGACAGAGGAGTATTATGTTATTTCCTGGGTGAGAGAAAAATTTCCAGAGTTGGCTCGTGAGTTGAAACTTTTCAAAGAAGATAATGATGAAGAAACGATAGAGAAGAATACGAAAAAATAATTTTGAAATAAAACATTAGTTTACTATTAAAGATCATTTTGTCCTATTAAATAATAATAATATTGTTATTATTTATATAAGCACCATAATTGGCTTCTTGCTCGACATCAATGGGAACCGAGTTTCCCGCTAATGTTCTTGCAGAGATTACAAAAACAAACACTTTTGTTGCAAGCCGGATGGCACCAATTGTATCTGTATAAGGACATCAATTTATTGGTGAAATATTCTCTTGATCGTCATATAATTTTTTGTGGCAAGTTGGAAATGTTATCGTTATCTATAAGTTAAATACAATTAATTACAGGCATCATTTTTTTATAAACCAATTTCGTAATGAGTTGACTCGGGAATATCTGTTAAAATTTTTTCATTTTTCTGTTTGGAAGCTTGCGCATTAATTTCTCTAGATATGTATAGTGTATATAATGATAAAAATAGCTAAAAATAGAATGGCGACTGAAATCGCGATAGTAATTTTAGTAATTTGAAAGAAAAAAATAATTTATAAAAATGGAAATGAAAAAATAATAAAATTTTATAATAATAACTGAAAAATGACTATATAGATTTATTATAAAGAATAATAATAAATAATCTTTATATATTATCTTTGAATTATTATAATATATAATAAAATCAAACTTCAAATAATCTCAGAATAAATTGCTTGTAAATAATTTTTATATTGAATTAATAATATAATATCATTATAGTTAATATCTTGATCTGATTTTTAATAAAAATAAAATAAGTATTATATCATTATTATTAAGTAATATAATACTAATTATATTATTATATTTTTGTTGTAAATTATATTTATATTTTCCAAAAAATAAGTTATTATTTTTGCATAATTTTTAATAATTAAAGAGAAGAAATAACTTATTTTTAAATTTTATTATTAAGTGTATATATATATATATATATATATATCTTTTACATAAAAAAATAAGAAAATAACTTCTTTTAAGAATAGTTTATTTTTGAAAAAAATATAATATAATAAATATAAGTTAAAAAACTTTTATATTTTTTTATATATTTTTTAGATAGTTAGTTAAAATAAAATATTTATTAATTTTAAATCAATTTATATTAATTATTAATTAAAATATATTATATTAATAATTTAAAAAATTCAAATTATAATTTTTAGAAATTAATTACAAGATATAGATATTAATAATATTTTATTTAAAATTAAATTAGAATTAAAATTTAAGATTTATAATTTTTTTATTATATTTAATTATATAATTTGATTAATTTATTTATTATTTATATAATATATAATTTAATAAATAATATTAATATTTAATATAAATTTTAAAATATAATCAAATCTCTTTATAATTATATTTCTTTATAGTTATCTTTTTTTATAATTATCTTTTTTATAATTATCTTTTTTAAGTTTTTCAATTACTAATTAATTATAATTAAAAAAATTTCTTTATAGTTAAATTTTTTTAGTTATTTAATTTTACTTTTCTAAGTATGATAATTATAAAGAAATTTAACTATAATAATATTTTTTATTATTTTTTAAGAATTATAATAAAAAATTTAAAATTTATTTTATTATATATTTTTTAAATTTATATATATAATTAAAATTATAATTATTTTAATATTTATTATTTAACTTAAAAAAATTAAAAATATTCAAAATAAATTTTAATTTAATTATTTATTATATACAGTGATCATTAAAAGTAATACAACACTTAAATTTTTTACTAATTATAATTAATAAAATACATAATTTTCCTTACATATAAAAGTTTTTAATTTTACTAACAAATATTTTTTATTTTTATCTCAAAAAAT
>CAJVPS010001887.1:0-13821 GCA_910591765.1 Ambispora leptoticha | reverse complement strand
CTTTACAATTAGAGCAACTCTTTCAGAAAAAATCTAAAAAATCTGAAAAAAATATATATTAAACTATAACTAATAAATTTTATTTTAATATAAAAATAAAAATTATTTTTTAATAAAATTATAAATTTTAATATAAAAAGAAAATTTCAATTTTCACTATATTTTATTAATAAATTTAGTCTCTAAATTATTACTTTTGATTATTATTATATAGTATTTTATAATTAAAAATAAATTATAAAAATTTAAATTATTATATATTATAATAATTTAAATTTTTAAAAGATTTTATTATAATTTAAACTTGAATTATAATTTAATTTTTTAATATTGATTAATTTAAAATTATATAATTTAATTTATTCATAATTTAATATAATTTTTCTAATTTTAAATTATATATTTTAATATATTTTAAAATATAATTTATTATAATTTTTTATTTTTATTTTAAATTATTAACTTTATATTTAAGCATAAAATAATTTTCATAATAATCTAAAAAAATATGATTTTTTTAAGAAAATCAATATATTAAATTGATTAAATATAAATATTTGAATTGAAAAATAATTTAAATTAAGTTTATAATATAAAAAATAATACTTTTTAATATTTTTTAATAATTTAAATTTTTATTTAATTCTTTATTAATAATAAAAGTAAAAAATTTTAATTTATTAATTTTTATATTTAATAAATTAATTATTTATATCTGATTTAATAATTAAATTCTTAGCTTTACTATTTTTTAAAATGATAATTGAATCTTCTAAAAAGATTAAAAAAAATAGTTTTCATTTTTAATTATAACTAAGTAATAATATTCATTTATATATGAATGATAATGATTATGTAACAGAAAATAATGATGATTATATGCATATATTAAATTATTTTATTTAAATAATAATAGAAAGCAATAATAATTGTGGCAGATTAAAATGAAATTGGATTAAAATGAAATTGGGATCTTTTTGAATCCTCTTTTAATGCCTCTGAAATCCATATATACTCTTCTATTAACAAAAGTTACCCTAAATCCTAACCCAAATTCCAAAAAAAACCTAGAAAATTGCCCCCAAAAAAATACGAAATTTTCATATTAAAATAGAGAAAATTTCATTTTAATCTGATTTCATTTTAATCTGTCACAATAATTAGATTATTTAAAAATAAATCTATTTTACATAATAATTTTATTTAAAATTTTACTTTTATAAGATATATAATTGAATCTTTATATTTTATAAAACATTTTATTCATTTTCTATTAATATCATTTAATAATTTTGGTTTTAAAAAATTTGTGAGTGAATTTTTTATCTAAGCATTTGTTTTTATATCTTAAGATGTATACAATAGTTTTAGAGAATGCTTTGAAAATAACTATAATTATATCAGCTGAACAACTTTAATTAATAACTAAAAACAGATTTCTTAATATCTTTTTTGAAATATTAAGCATTTTTTTGTAAATATTCTAATATTAAACATTTATAAATAATCTCAAAAATGATCTTAAAAAACAGTATTTGTGTATCAAATAATATTGTTTAACTGGTCAATTTACATTTATAATAAAGGTTTCAGAGAAATAAATGTTTTCTGTTATTTTTAATATTGATTTAATAATCATCCCGCCATTACTTTCTGAATTATTTGCGAAAGCTATATTTATAATTTTCTTCTAATTTTGTCACAAATAATTAATTGTTTTGTTCTAATCAGAGTTGATTTTCTCATAGTATGAAGTTTTTTTGTATGCTAAACGCTGATTGTTTGTTCAACAGCATTTGATCGAATATTAATTTCTATATTAGTTTGATTTTGTTTATGTTGAAAGTAGTTAATCGATTAATTCTTCGAATTATTAACGTTAAAGTTCAGAAAATCACGTGCTTTATCTCAGCTATATTATTACAATGTCTACGTTTCGAATTCAAAAAATTAAGTTTGAAGAGAAAGTCTCATATCTCAGCTAAATAATAATATAATGTCTTTCTCCTCTGAAAAATGTTACTCAGACCTAAAGAATCTTCTTTACCATGATAATCATGCCACGCGTAAGGAAATATTGGAATTCATGGCGACCGATCCAATTTTCATTCCACGCTATAACACGAGTTTAGAGTTTCAGCGTGAGTTGGCGCTGCAAAGGCTACAACGGTTAGCAGATCGTAAATTTTTGTCCGTTTTTGACTTTGAAAAGAACCCGTTGAATGTGTTTGCTGGTATACCTCTTTTTTTTTTCATTTGCAAGCACCTGTTTTATAAAAAGCTGTGTTAAAGTTGATAGTTCTTTTTTAATAGTGCATGAAATGGCTGGCATGGTAGATAATTCAATGGCGACAAAGGTTTATAAATTTTATGTGATCAGTTAATTTTATGCGAATATCTGTCTAATTAAATACATTATCTCTCCAATAGATGACTGTTCAGTGGAATCTTTTTGGTGGAACAGTGATTAAACTCGGAACAGAACGTCATCGTCGTATTCTTCCTGGAGTCGATGATCTCACTAATGTAGGTTGCTTCGCGTTGACTGAATTAGGGTATGGGAATAACGCAATTGAAATGGAAACTACTGCAATTTTTGACGAAGAAACGCGAGAGTTCGTTATCAATACTCCTTCTGTACTCGCTCAAAAATATTGGATTACTAATGTAAGATATAATTAGAATTTCGATTTCTCTTGAAATGTGCAAGATTTATTTATTTTGATTTGCTTAATCGGAATATTTATTTGTAGTCCGCAATCCATGCTAAATGGGCAGTTGTGTTTGCTCAAACTTATGTTAAAGGAAAGAATGAAGGAATTCACGCTATTTTAGTTAGAATTCGAGAAGAAGAGTAAGAATATTAATTAGATTTTTTCAGTGTTAAACATTTTATTATTATTGATTGTTTATTTAATCAAACTTTTGTATTTACAGCATGACACCATCTAAAGGTGTTGTTATTGAAGAAATGGGAGTTAAATTTGAATGCAATGGTGTGGATAATGGTGAGCTTTTCGTGTCGATTTACCGGTCATAGAATTTGAATATTTCTGCTAACTAGTGCCAAATATTCTTTGAGACAGGAAAACTTTGGTTTAAAAACGTGAGTAATTAATAAATAAATCACAAATCAATTTTCAAATTCTCGTAAGATTTTTAACTTCATTCTTATTTCACTCCAAAATTTAGGTACGAGTACCTGTAGATAATTTATTAAATCGGTACTCAAATATTGACGAAAAAAATCAATTCACAAGTGTGATTGAAAGCCGTCGTGGGTAATTTAAATAGAAATTATTTTTTTTTGGTTTTTACCATCATAATTAATAAGGTTTTTAAAAATAGACGATTCTTGAAAGTTGCTGATCAACTTTTATCTGGTCGATTGGCGATAGCCTCAATGTGTCTGGGAGGGACAAAGGGTATGTAAATATTTAAAATAACGCAAATTGATCACTATTTTTTTTAACCTTATTCTATATGCTAGCTTGCCTCTCAATCGCATTGAGATACGCAAGTTCTCGATTGGCAGTTGGTGCTAATGGAAAGAGGTTATTTAAACTTATCATTCGCGATATTCCGATAATTTTGAATTAATCGTATAAGAAAGAAGTTTTTAACACGCCGCGCTTTTTAGTGATACTCCAATTCTCGCGTACCAACTTCAACAACGCGCGTTATTGCCGTTACTAGCCAACACAATCGCTCTCAATATAGGGCTAAATTATTGTAAAGACAGATGGGCTACTCAAGCAAGTATAATAGAATAGTATTACCCTTATATTGAATATTGTCTTTCGTTAATATGAGTATTAATTCTTTATAGACGCCTCAAGATACCGCGGAAGTTGTACGTCTATGTTGTGTTATTAAACCGTTAGTCACATGGAACTTTGAAAACGTTGCTACAACCTCTAGAGAGCGCTGTGGTGGTCAGGGATATTTGAGTATTAATCGGTTTGGTAGTTTCATTGGATTTGCTCACGCTGGTATGACTGCTGAAGGAGATAATAGTGTTTTGATGCAAAAAGGTGAAGATCCAATTCGCTTTTATTCTATTATAAGAGTGTATCTCCTTATATATCGATTACAACAATTTCTTCGAATAATCTAGTGGCTAAGGAGTTGTTAGCTGATGTCCAGAGTGGTGCTGTTAAATTACCATTTGTACCTGAGCCTGAAAAAGCGCAATCATGGGATATAAGTGTACTGGAGAATTTATTGAATTTATTCAGGCTACGGGAGCAAATCTTACTAAAAAAAGTAAATATCAAATTGTATTTCGTTGGTAAAATATCTTCGCCATATGGAATAAGTTTTAACTGGTTGTTTTTAGCTTCAATCAAATTTGTCCAACAAAATTGGTGCTGATTCGATTCTCTTTGACGTTTGGATGAAACAAGAATCCGATCATATACAATCCCTTGCCCGCGCACATGGTGAACGGATAGTCCTTGAGCAAGTTTTAAATGCAACAAATGAATTAGATGTAGATGCCAAGTAAGCAATTCTTTGAAGTTATTTACAAATTTTATTGGTAAATTATCTCGAACAATTCCCTATATAACTTTTTATGTAGGACACTCCTATTAATCGTTGCTCGTCTGTATGCCCTTAATCAACTTGACACCTATCTCGCTTGGTACATAACAAATGAGTTGGTGTCTATAAAATCAGCGAGTCTAGTACAACCAATGATCCGAGAAATTGTCGCTTCTCTGGCACCGTATAGTATTCAAATTGTGGATGCGTTAGGTGTGGATCCACGTGTTCTTTTTGCACCAATTGCAAATGTTTCCCCAAGTGGAACTTGGGCAAAATATAATGATAGCGATAATCAAGGTAAGAAAGAATAGTGCTTTTATTATTTATTTTTAGGTTTAAATTCATTCGTTATTATATTTTGTGAAATTAGGTGAACTGTTGAAAGATCTGACGATAGGGCTCAACATGAGTAGATTGAGTAAATTATAGAATAATACTATTTATTATTGTTTTTGCGTATTACATGTACTTGTATTTGTCAATGCTATATTTAATCGTAATATAGAAGTTTCGAACAAGCATATTACAATAGTAGTAGTCACATGTGACCAAATATTTTTTGTGTTGCTCCCATGATTATTTCCCCTGATTACTGTCCCTGCATGATACTCCATAGTTAAAATCTCCGAACTTTGCGCGGTAATTCTTCACAAAAAAATGGTACTTCCGCGTTCTGCATATCCACTCCAAGGAATATACTATTTTCTCACAAATTGGAGTCTAATTCGTAAAATAATTTTCGCTCTCTTTATAACATTAGTCGTAGCACTTCTTTCACTTGGACTATCGTTTGCATTTCTACTACGTCTACAAGAAAACGGCCTGTCCAATGTTGGAGTTCCTGTATGGTTATCATGGACACTTTCGGTGATCCTGTGCATTATAGAAAGTGCGGTATTCACTTTGATTTTTTATTTAATCGCTGCTCCGTTATGGCAAGACGCGTTGTTTGACCAGGTGTTGAGGCTGAGAGGATTATCGCGGGTGCTGGACGAACGAAAAAGGAATGTTTCCGAAGTGAGATTGTGTTTTCGTGGTTTGTGCGCTGGGTTGACTTTTGTGATATTTCAGGTTTATGCGCTGATAGTTGTTGAGGTAGTGTACAATCCAATGCAATGAATGTATGATATTTCGATAGATGCTTGATTGATTTTTTTTTCGAAAATTTTAGATTCTCATGCTAATCCTAACGTCACCTTTACATCTGATTCCTGTATTGGGCACTTTTCTCTATTGTTATATTAACGGGTGGGTATTGACTTGGGGCCACCAATTACACTATCATCTCGAAATAAAAGAATGGACATTAAGCCAATCACGAAAATTCGCGTGGAAACATCGAGATGACTATCTAATGTTTGGTACGGTGGCGGTCGGGTTGGAGATGATTCCAATTGCAAATTTCTTATTTGTTTGGACGAATGTTGTTGGCGCTGCGTTGTGGACTGCTGATGTTATAATCGAAGAGCAGAGACTTTCGGGTAATGGAGGTGCAGATAACGGAGATGGATCAAGAGGTTATGTTGCCTATAACGCGATTAGTTTACCTAATCCTTCGGGTGTCGTGTCATATCAAGCAATTACTGTGAATAAATGATTGCACATTTTTTTGGTGATTAGGATTGGGTTATTTAATTTAGGTTTTGTATATTGTAGCTAATATAATTAATTTATTTATTGTACTATTGACTTATTATAAATCGACTATTTATTTCATCAATACGACAAATCTAACAGCATAAAAATACACATGCAATTACATTAAATTCTTAGAAAAGCCAAAAAACACTACATAACATCATCACATTATTTTTTGATTCAACAAACAGTAAAACAATCACCATTTAATTTCATAAATCACGTGGTAATGCACACATCTCACAATTAACAACAGTGCGTGGATTCTTATATGTGCAATGTCTACAACTCCATTGTCCTACCGCAGCTGCTGAAGCGCTGCCTTCTGCTATTACATCGGCAACAGCAGCATTATCGGGTATTTTCTGTGTCGCGCCAAAGTTTATATCTTGAGGTCTTATAAACGCATTATCTGCATTTGAAAAAAAATTACAATAGTTTTACAATATCAGTTATTAAAACACAGAAACGAAAATGCAGTAACTTACCACTGTCTTGCATTATAGCCAATAATGTCTGCCACCCAGAATTCTCAGAAAGGGCGGCAGCATCAGACTCGGAGTGTGTGACAGCGATTTTTGCCAACATATCAAAATCATTCTACATATTATTTTCGAGATATAAGCAACATAGATTATCTAGGCACGATAACAAAGATTTATTATGATAGCTACCTTATCGAATATTCCTGTACTCTTGACATAGGTAAGCAGGTGGAAATCCGATAATGCATTCACTAGATAATCGTCACTTTTGGTAGCGTCAAGATGGCTCTTTAGTGTTTTGAAATCTTGAACTTCAATTCCCGGACGATTTTCAATCGGGAAGCTTTGCGGTGATGTGAAAAGAGGTGTTTGGTTTAATGGGAAACCATGCGTGACCTTATTTGAAAAACATTGAAAGAATTAATATGCAACTCCATAAAAAATATCATTCAAGAGCTGGCTTACATTTAATAACAAATATTCGACCGGGAAACAAGGCTTCGCACTCTCTTGAACATTCACGCCATATTTATTCTTGTATTTGTAAAATACTTCAGGAACATAGCGCTCTGAAGTACTTTCCTTCACACGCATCACGTTAGGCTCTACACTCGGTTCGATAATGTCCGCGGCTACCATCGCCTCACAAGTAATAGACACCTGATATGCATGCACGTCGACCTCGCCGTTTTCGTTTCCCGTTACGACACAAGTCACGAATTTACTCGAGAATTTTCCGGAGGCGCTCAATTTCGTGATGTTGGGATTTTTAGTTTGCATCGCAGCAGAGAAACAACATTCTTGGGAAGAAAGAAAATAGGAGTCAATATGTCGCTTGCAAATTACTTTTCCTTCACCCGCATCCACAAGATCGGTGTAAATCATTCCAACCTTATATGATTATTCAAATTGTAATATTTTGTTATTAGTTAGAATTAGCAAGGATTCTATTGCTCTATTTTGTAATTTCAAGAATCTCACTTTGACTAATCCACAAGCAGCAGCTGCCTCGTCGACTGACCCCTCTTCATTCCATGGGAGAATGAGACTTAATCCATCCTCTTGGTTTTCCTGTGGTGGCTCATAAATCGCCTCCACAACCGCTTTTATGCCTAATGGAACGTCAGGATAAGACTCGTAGCGTCCATATAAATATCCAAAACGTTGATATCCAGTCGATCTCCAGAAATTAATGAAATTATTAATGAGATTCGACGTCGAAAATTCAACATGATCGACCATCCGAAATTGCTGCAAAGATGATTATAAAACCAATTAATGCGATCAAGAGGAGGTCAACACTGATTGTTCCCTTACCTGTTGTTGTAGTGTCACAGCGCTCGGTTGACATTTTGTGCAAATACCTTCCGGCCAAGGAGCATGACCATTCAAGCAATTCTGCTTGACACGATAATCTGGTTCTTCTAGAGGTGGAATAAATTTGGCATTGGTGCTCGTTGTCTTTATATATTCTTTTTGCACTTTTCGTAAATATGCATGAAAAGACATATGTTTGATCCGATTCTCTGCCAAGTAATTAGCATCGTATGGCTAGATTAATGATTAAATGTAAATATAAAATTAATTGTATCAAAATGAGAATTCAAAAAAAATCTACTATCTACCTCTAAGGGCATGCAATAATCACACATGCCATGTATAGAGTGCTTACAGCTAAAGACGAAAAATCGAAATTGATATGTTATATATATTGGATAATAAAAAAAGCAAGCAATAATATACACGTCGTCTCTGCTAAAAATCGACGCGCACGCACACAATTCACGCGTACAATTTCGGATCTCGTTCTCGTTGAATAAAGCCAGTCTGTTTCTCTAGATAATCATCTACAGCTTCTTGCTTTACATTCAATGCTGATGATGAATTAAGATTCCTTGTTGGTTCAAATGGACCTGATGCCGTCTGTTTACCAGCAGATTTCGCGCCTTCTTCAAAAGTTATATATATAAGATCACCGTGGCTAAAAGGTACAACACGAGTTCGTGAGACTAGGGAAAGCTTGACATATCATTTTTTTTTAATGCGTACTTTATTCCTAATTCACCAATGCTTTTTCCAGCAACAAGTGTCACTTGTATATGATCTTGCGTCGTCTTTGACATGCTAAGTGTGGATAGATCAATTTTGAGTTGGTTTGCAATCTTGACGGAAGACGTTTGTTTAGTTTTAAAGAAATAAGATTCAAATTCATAGAATTACTATTTAAGAAGCAAAAAGATTCTCACTTTTTCAGCCAACACCATAATATCGTCATTTGGATCAACCTCAAAGCGACTCGTTCCTTCTTTAGATCGAATGCGTACAATCTTGAGTTTAAATAGAAGCAAAGCAAATGAGCCAAAAACTTTACAAGTCCTTAAACGTTTTAAAATTACCATATTGTATACGTCTTAATTAGAAAGAAAAAAATGTTAGTGACAAACTAAAAGTCCCAGGTAGAAACTCGATATACGTATGTAAAAAAATGCGTGTTTAACACGTCAACTTTCTAGCACAATTTAAAATATTACGTAATTTAATGGATCTTATATTTATCGTTGTCGTACAAAAATTAGTCATTACATGTATAGTTTCGCTCTCATTTTCTCCAAAGGTGATGGTTCAGAATAAATACTGGCTAATTAAAAGTAAATCTGGAGTCAGAAAAATCGAGATTGATCGAGTAACCCAATATAAAGTCGTGTATATACCAATAAATTAACAATATTCGTAGAACGCGACACTGTGTTAACCTCCTCACTAAATACTGGAGAGAATCCTCTATCCCTTAAACTTTTGTCGTTCCGAATCCTTCAAACCTTTTTTTTTTAATTACACAAAAATAATTTAGCAACAAATTATTCAGCAATAATCATATTCAAAAAAAAGATGAGAATAGTAATTTACCCCATCAACTTTGCCATTTCCGGATCTAATCCTTCACCTTCATTATCTGTTGCTACGTTTTTCTCCTTGGCTTTTTTGGCCTTCTTCTTTTCTTTTCGTTTCCGTTTCTCCTCCTCTTCCTGCTGACGCATTTGTTCGACACGCGCCTCAAAATCATATTCTTGTGGTTTCTCTTCTTTTTGTTTTTTTATACGAGCCAGTCGTGCTTGCACTTGTTCCAGTGTACTACGCTCTACTTTCATGGTTCGACCTAGTGCTCTTTGATCTTTTATCATTCATAATAGTTTTTTGGGGGGGAGGGGAGGGGGGAGAGGACATAAAAGGGTCGGTTGATTATTTATTAAATTGAATTCAACAATTCACTATTCATAAATAACCCTACACACGCAGAGAGCAAATACTCACGCTTTTTTCCATTAATGTGATCCAAATAATTGACACTATCCTTCACCACACAATCACACACTTTACAATAATATCCTGGTTGCTTCGAGGCAATGCTGGTGCTCTGAACTACCTGAGTCTTATTCAGGTTAGCATCGAGTACAACTTTCTCTGTACGCGCTGTAAGCAAATCACGAGGTCCTTCTTCATCTAAAGCATCGTCAGCTGGTTTAGGTTTTAGACCTTTACGTTTTCGCTCTTCTTCCTCTTCTAACTGTTGCTCACGTCGAGCACGATCTCGTGCACGTTGTTCATATTCTTGTTTGTCCCAGGTACGACGGAAACTTGTGTCGTGCTGTTGAAGGTGATAAAAAAGTTAGAAGGAAAAAGGATTTAAAAAAGAAATTAATATAAATGACGATTACCGACTGTGTGGTATAAACTCCTTTCTTTTGCGACATTTTATTGAATAATAAATAAAATGTTGGAAAAGAGTCTGTACATTTTTCAAATCACATGATTTCAATGTGTAACGGAAAAATTTCATTTTAACCTCTAACATATATATTTAATTTTTTGTGTCGCTGCAGCCACTCAGTGGGGAATTAGTGAATGCATAAAAAAAATCCAAACAATCGTAGGGTGAATCACAGCAATTAATGAATCGGGCGAGTTTCACAAATTGATGCCCACTAGTTCTTACATCATAGAAAGTAATATTCTTATTATTAAATTCTTCAAATTTTATTCTCGATATATTTTAATAAAAGAGGATTTTACTTAATAAATCCGCATCAAAATGAATACATTGATTATTATAATTAAAATTGAAAAGTTATTATCAGAATGAATCGTTTTCATCACACACATTCAAAAATCCCCGTGAAACACGTGTTTTATTTAATGATGTGCATTAATTTATGACGTATCGCGTGAAAATTCGCGTGAAAATTCACATCGAATCTTTTCTTGATTATATTATTAATAGAGGATCCTGTTGTGATATGAAATTTTATTAAGAATATTATTTATTATTTAAGTCTCCTTCTGTTAAAGGAGACGGTTTTGAGAAGTGAGGGCATAGAATGTGAACGTACTGAGTGAGTATCTCTCGCTGAGTCGTTATGTATCTGAAGTTACGCTGCCACTACCGGTGTAAAATATCTGGATTGAAAGCACCTCGTGGCCACGGTTTCGGCCGTGAACATTCTTTCCAGTTTCCGGTGTTCCCTGCATAGACTGTTCGGTCGGGAGAATTTATGGTGAGTAGGATACAACTAAGAATCGAAAGCACTTCGGGCCACATTATTGTGAACGTTCTTCTTAGTCTTTGGATGATGAGGACACATACTCATATTTATTAATAAATAGAGGACTGGGCGACCGGGGAATCGACATCAAAGGAGAAGTTTTTGGGTTCCCTTTTGCGGTGCAATGCAAGAATTGGTGGAAAAAACCATTCCAGAAAACAGACCAAGTGCCGAGGAACTTAAAAGAGTTTATCGGATCTATCTACATCATGTATGATAACAAGTGGCATTTCCAGTATTACAGCATTTTAGAATATCCTAAAGCAGAAGAAGAAATCAAAGAATGTGTTAAACTAGAGGGGCAGAAATTGAAAGAACTTGATAAGGCGAAGAAGTCATTCCTACAAAAATTAAGGAGTTTCTGAAGATGAATCACAAAAAAGCATTTCCACGAATATAAGCAAAAAACAACAAATCCACTCAAATGCAATTTACACCAGTCGAATCTTTACTTCAGCATGGAATAGAACAATTTTTCGAGTGTCTTAAAACTAAACCAATTTTGGAGCAAAAACAAAAATTGGGCGATAGCGATAGGCGTTTCCCAAAGTTAAGGTCGCAGTCAAGGTAATTTATCCTTCTGAAATTTTAATAATATCACGTGAAAAATATTAACATAAGATTTTTCGTGACCCTCTAAAATATTACGTAATAAATGTCATTGCTCTTATCAAATCATTATATCAAAATTATGGCTAATATATATATAATAAACATAGATCGCTCGATCGTGGATGAGCTTAAAGGGGCACTCGCCATGTATTCGATCTGGTGGTGGATTTTCTGAGCGGAAAGAGAGGAAGATGAATTAAAAATATGGATTACAAAACATTAAAGGCATTAGATGAGAAACTTGAAAGTGAAGCTGAAGATGAGTTGTTGGGTAGAAAATATCTATATTGGTACAAGAAGAAAAAGAAATAAAACAAATAGATGGAGGAATTAATAAAAAATGGAATTAAATAGCTTGGTAGATATGTGAAAACCATGCAAAAGAATAAAGTAAATAGATATAGTGAATTGGAAATTTGTGATGATAAACTTAAGATAATGAAAAGAGAAGAATATTTGAAAGAAATTCTTATGATTTTTTAAAGATAAATATATGCCTGGTGCATATAAAGCAGCTAAAAAATTTATATATTATATCATATTCATGAATATAGAAAACTTAATTAAAGTTCTTAAATTTGTTATTATCTTTTGTAAATATTTTTTATATATTTTTATTATTTTTTCTTTTTAATTTTAAAATTCTTAAATTTGCTATTTAATTTATTATTTTTTCTTTTTTTTATTAATTTATTTTTAATGTTAAATATTCTTATCTTTATTCTTTATATATTATATATTTTTTAATAATTGATTGAAAATTTAATTAAAACTTTTAAATTTATTGCTTAATTTATTATTTTTTATAAATATAGTCAGATTTTTTATAATTATTTTTTTAATTTTTCAGTTATTAATTAATTATAATTAAAAAAAATCTTTTTATAGTTATGTTTTTTTTAGTTATTTAATTTTATTTTTTCAAGTATAATAATTATAAAAAGTTTTGATTATATTTTTTCATATATTTTTATTATTTTTTCTTTTTTTATTAATTTATTTTTTAATTTTAAATATTCTTATTTTTTATTTCTTGTATATTCTTAAATTTACTATTTAATATAATAATTTTGATTGAATTATTTTTTTTTAATTTAGATTTTTATTTTATATTATCTATCTTATATTTATTAATTTGTATTATTTTTATAAAGATAATTTTATTCTGAATATATAAATAATTATTATATATTAATTTAATTAAATTAATTATATATTATTATATAGATAATTATTATATATTATTTAATTATTAATTTAAATATTTCTTATTTTTAATTAATTTCTTTATAATTATTCTTTTATATTTTTATATTTTTATTTATCAAAAAAAATTTTGATATAATATTTATTAAGAATTATTATTATATCTATAAAAATTAATAAATATCTTTTTAAAATATTAATATTAATTACTTTCAATCTTAATTATTATCAAGTTAAAACTTGAATATTTTTTTGAATTGAATAATAAAGATTTATAAAATGAATTATTCTTATTATAATTATTTTAACTTGCAGATTAATTATTATTTGCAGTTTTATTTTATTAAAACTATATTATTACCATAATAATATAAATTTCTTTAATTTCATAATTTTTTGAACTTGGAAGATTTGACTAATCAATCAATCTTTAGAAGATATGTAATTTAGAATAATATAATTAGTGTATCAATTATGGATTCAATCATGATTTAATAATATTTTTGTAATGTTCTTGTAATATTTTTGCAACATTCTAAGATCATTAATAAATAATTAGCTCTAAAATTAATAACAGTTCATAAATAGTTTAATAACAGTTTAGAAATACTTTAGAAATAATTCAGCAATGAATTTTATTTATTTTTATCATTTATCTTTTCTTTTTAGAATATATATCTTATCTTTAAGATTTTACAAGTTTCTCATCTAATGCCTTTAATGTTTTGTAA
>CAJVPS010001886.1:0-13823 GCA_910591765.1 Ambispora leptoticha | reverse complement strand
TTAAATAAATATATTTTTTAATATTAAATAAAAAGTGTTTTAGAAGTTTTAAGTCTTGAAAATAATTGAATATGTGAGTGTATGTGTATTCATTTAGGTTATATAAGCTAAACCAATATTAATATGATAAACTGATTTTAAAATAAGTATTTGAGTTAATTATTAACATATATCATTTGTTATCAATAAATAATATATTGCAATAATGATCAATATATTATTATATATCAATAAATAATGTATTAATAATGATTGATTATTATTGATATGAATATTTATTAAAAATTATTGGAGTTATTGATTAATATCAATATCTCAGAGAGATATTTATTGATTTTTATAGATATGGCAATGATTCTTGATGAATATCTCCCCAAAAAATTTCCTGATATTATTATTATACTAGTATATATAACAAATAAAACAAAGTTATCTCTAATGATAATTTTTAAATTATCAAAAGTATCATGACAAGAATTTTCTTCAGGTATAATTATAAGAGCAAATCCAACAGGCTGAATTAATGAAAGAGAGATGATTTTTTGAATTGAAAATATATAAAATTAGCACATAAAATTTTTAATTAATTATCATTCTCTTTTGATTTTGAATTCTTTTTTTGATCATATTATTAATTTGATTACTTATCATTTTAAAGAAAAAAATACAACTATTGCTATTATTCCAGATGAATTAACTTCTAAAATTCAACCTTTGGATATTTCTATCAATAAATTATTTAAAGTAAAGATAATTATTTATAAATTAAATTATATATTATATAAATTTATTTAAATTTATTTGTAAATTCATCATTATTATAATGAATAAATGTCTAATAATATCAAAAACTATATCAAAACTGGTCAAATTCAACACCCACCTTACAATTTAATTGCCTAATAGATTTGCGATACATAGAATCAAGTTGATTCCTTTCTTATTCAAAAATCTTTCAAAGTTTGTGATATTTCAAATTCTTGAGATGAAAAAAAAGATCAATTAATTTTTGATTATAAACGAGTTGGATTATGAAATCAAGAATCTTTTAATATAATTGCTGAATTTAGTAATAATAATGGTGAAGGATCTAGCAGAGATGAAGAGATAAATTTTTAAATTCAGAAAAAAATGTAGAAAATAATCAAGAAAATGAGTTTTATGAAGCTAATCAACTTAGTTATATCAATGATTGGAATTAATAATTAGGTTTTTTAATTTTCTTTATTAATACTAGTTTAAATAAATTCAAATTTTTACTAAGGTATAATATAGATCCGGGTACAATATATGGGGGGTATTCTATACAGTAATTTACGGTACGTGATTAAAGATCGACAATGCAAGTGGTGCGTTATTTTTGCATGCCACTGTTAAAAATTTACATAATCCGGATTTATATAATCCAGAATTATTAATTCAGATTGTGTTATGATCCACTATCTGGTTTTAGTGTTAAGGTCAGTGTATATACTAATTTATTAACGTTAAGCAAATATGTGTAACAATTAGAGTTGTAAAACTGTCAATATTAACAAATAATTTACAAGTGTGTACGTATTGAACGTTATTCAGGTTGCTCAATTACTTTTACCATATTCGTATGTAAGTCATCGCTTATGTTAAGCTTCAATCCACATTCCTCTTCCATGAATTCTCGCAATTTCTCGCCAACAAATTCCCAATGATGCACATTATTGTGTTCTGCATGCAATACTCGTAAATACCACGCTTTCAAATCCTTTCGAGCATATAGCGTGCCTTCCCGTTCAAATTCAATAACAGTCGTTGTTGCTGATACTGTATCGTCACTTTTATGCGAAGCAAGATATTGCTCAAATAATAAATGCGAAAATGACGCAGGTATATCCATGTCTTTACGGGAATGTAAAATCAGCAACGGCATGTCGTGAATATTCTGCACCAAATAAATCCATTAGTCAATTTATCCGTTTACTTAATTAGATTATGGAATTTTATATTAAAACCTTTATGTTTTCTGAATTGTTTAAAGGATGGGCCAAAGATTTTCGGAAAAAATCTAATAATTTTGACAATAGAAAATGATGAATATTGAAATCACTTTCAATGGTGTTCGAAACTAGATATACCTAATATCTTTGGATATTTCAAGAAAGGTTTCATGAAAGGTATTTTCCTATAGGCAGTCATCATGTCTCCTACGGATGTGAAAGGGGCTTCGAGAATAAGAGCAAGGGGTCTAATTCCTTGATGAAGTGGAAGAATTAGTAAACCGTAATAATTAACTCACAAGAATGACAAATGAATTCTATACCTTCAGCTGAAAGTTGACGAGCAAGCTTTGTAGCTATTCCAGAACCTGAAAATAATATATTGAATTATTTATCAAGCAGATTACGAAATATACAAATTACGTTATATCAATTTAAAGCTTACCAAGTGAATGTCCATAAATAATCACTTTATTTGCTGGGACTCGTTCAATTACCCAATTAAATACAGCTCTTGAATCAATAAGAACGCCTTCTTCGGAAGGAAACCCCTCTTAAAAAATTCAATCCGCAGATTAATATAAATGATCTATTTCTTAATTTCTAGGTGATAATTTACCAGAATCACCAAATCCTCGGTAATCAAAGGTCACAATATCAGCTGTTGGAAGAGCTACTCGTAATGCCTAAATAATGCTTAGCATGTGAATATTATGATATCAACGACGACTTAAAATATTACAGCAATAAAAAAGCTCTACCTTATATGTCATGACTCTATTTTCTTTTCCGCGATTCCCTATAATATTTATAACGTGAAATTCAACGATATATTTAGAGTAGTATTCATTTTAATTGGATAAATAAAAATTCACTTACCAACTTGACCATGAAAATATATTATTACTAAATCAGCCTTTTTCATTCCATTATCGAATAACGAGTCATGCTGATATTCACCTTTTGATGCTTCTATGCGAAGTGAAGGAAGCATACGTCTTAGGTTGTGACGTGATAATATATGCCATACTCCTGTTAAATTAATGAAAATGATTATTACCGTGCACAAATTGCAAATAACATCAATTAGTTTAGAATTGAGTCAGAAATAAGTACCTAATTTTAAATTGTCGGGCGTTGTCAAGGTAATATGACGCGCGGAGAACGCTATTTCGGAGAAAAACTTTGTGTGAATGAAGGAAATCTGCCAACCGATTAAAAGGTGAAATATACCTTGCAACCCGAAAACTTCGGGTTTATCAAGCTCAACCCTGTGTGGAAAATTTAGAAAATGCGCGAATATAAAATAGCTTTGAAATTTTGGCGACCATACAAAATATCCTAGGGCAAGCTTTATTAATGCGTATATTTTGAGTAAAATAGCGAATGAAAAAGGAAAGGTGAGAAAAGGTCAAGAGTTGTCACATACCAAGTACAGGGAGAATAAACTAAATAATGTTAGTAGAGATAAGAAGGTAAATAAGATAAGTAAATGTATAAGGAACATTTTTAACGTTAAGAAACCTTACAGGAATATAATAGGGTCATTGCGGAATTTTTAAAGTGTGATAAGCTAAGTTATATTGAATAAACTTTCAGACGTAGATTACGTAGATTACAAGTGATTGGATCAAATAAAAACTTTGTGCTATTCTCACGTGTAGATGCATTTCGGGGAATTTTGATTACCATACATTATCAAAAATTGCCGTATTTTGTAGGGAATGAATGGACTTATTTGACTGGCAAACTTATTTTCTTGCCAACATTTCTATTTTATCAGAAAGCTGGTCATCGCCCCTTTCTGAAACTACTACCTCACACATGTCTATAGCCAATAAAAACCTGACACGTTCTGCAACAACACCTTCGAGCGGCGGTAATAGTGCTGCACTCGTTTCTCCCGTAGACTTTTTATCCAACACGCCTACCAGTATAACTCGTGTCTTAACATACACTTCACCATTAGTACATTCATTTTCGCATTTTCTATCGCTAGTAACTTGGCAAACAAATAATCCTTCAGAATCATGCTTATTGGTTGCTGCCTGGTGGACTATTTGTTTATTTCCGAGGGAACTTCTAGTTTATGGAACTCATATAATGTTAATTGGATGGATTGGTTGGCGTTGGGTAGAAAAGGGAAAGCGTGAGAGGCTTGGTAAAAAAATTTTATTACGCATTTATTCATATATAAATTCATATTGAAGCTATTATTATTATTATTGTTGTTGTCGTCGTTGTTGTTGTTATTATTATTAAAAGGTAAACCTAATTCGGTTGCTCGGTCGGTTTCACAACTTGATTTAAATCAGACGGTTGAAGAAATTCAAAAAATTTCCGAAAAGCTCACCGATTTTCATGGATTTGTCAAAGACATAGATTTAAGCGTTGATTGGTCAAATCCCTCACAGACACAAATTGTTATACTGGGTCTTTTATACTCTTATCCAGTTTGGATAGTTTTGAATTTCTTTATATCGCTTAAATGGATCTTTCTCGTTACTGGAACTGTTGTATTGGTATGGAATGGTTCATGGTTTAGAGTCATAAGATATTCATTGATGCAATCTCCCTTGTTCCGTGGAACAATAAGCTTCTTGATTGGATTTATATGGGGAGGTCGATTGAAACAAGAAGGCGTTCGTGGATTCTCTGTAGCCTCTTTGATACGTAAAGCCAAAGAGCAACAAAAGAAACGTATCGCGAGGAAAGCATCAAAAGATGATTCAAAGACATCCACCACTGATCTCATTTTTCGATTTGTTCTATACGAAAATCAACGTTGGTGGTTGGGTCTTGACTGGACAACCAATTTATTCCCTAATGAAAGACCTCCTTGGTACTTTTTTATCTGAATGAGTTTTCGCGTGCAAACATACATAAATAAATTATTTATTTTCTTAACAATTAACAGGTCTGATGAATATAATGAACCTACCAATAATAAAAATTCTTTCCAGCTTCCTCCACCAACAACAAGTCTAACCGCATCTCCAAACGAGCCTAATATGCTTATTCGCAAGACTGAGGAATGGCGTTGGGCTGATTCTGATTGGTGGATAGATTTCGAAGGAGATGTAGATAAGGATGGTTGGGAATATGCCGATAACAGATGGAATAGTTTTTCGTCGAAAGGTGGATTTCGTAAATACACGCGACGGAGAAAGTGGGTGAGAGCTGCAAAGATGGTCGAAACTATTGAAAAGTTTCAAAACCCATCGAATGAAACTGTAGCACAGCCAACAAACAATGAGGCATCATCATCAACAACTTCATTACCATCAACTCTACCTTCAACTTCTCCAACTTCAACATCAGCATCAAAACCAGATCTGAATAGTCGTCTGTCACATGATGGATATAGCGGTGTCAAACAATTACCAAGAATTTCAAGGGGGCCTGATGGAAAATTTGAACTAAATGGAATTCAGAACCTAAATCCGGTAGTAACGCCAAAGAGTGATCTGAATGGAGGAAGTAATACAATTGTTTATGAAAGACAATTTTAATAGTTTTTTAGGTGATTAGATCATAACCACCACACGTATCTTTATTGTGATTAGGCTATATTTGGATTAACCGTTTTTTTGGAAATGTTAATTAATCTAATAAAAGTAATTTTCTGTGTATATTGCATAAAACGTGCTACGTTATTTAATGATCGACTGCATCTCATTTAAAAAATTTCCCAACCAACCACTTCATTATTTTTTTTCAAAAATATCGTAGATTTTAAAAAAATATGGTGCACGAGACATTAAACTTGTAAGTTTATCATTTATTAGAAAAGGAGGATGACGTTAATGTTTAGTATTAGAGGGCTGATTCTTGAGTCTTATCCTTTGCCAGATACGTGAACAACGACGCATATACCCTTGTGCCATCATTTTTAGATCCCTCCACCCTCACACAAAATTTGGTTATCAATCGAGATACTGGAGGTTTTAGACTTGATAGAACTGGTATATTCTTTTTAAATTTTGGACGGAATACCTCAAAATTTGATGGAAAATTAATTTGTTTGATTTTTGTTCATTTCAATAAATAAAGCGCCAGAACCATCATCACCCACCGCTCAGGCAGAAGTTATTACAGTATATGGAATTTTTGGAGTTATTAAATTAATTTCTGGTATGGCCTATTTTAAACAGACGCATAAATCTTAAATTGACTTTTCATTATTCACACAATTTCACAATTTAAATAGGTGAATATTTGCTGGTAATCACTGAAAGAGAACGCATCGGTAGATTGGGAGGGGCACATGATATATTTAGAGCAAAGCAGATAAGAATACTTCCGATTAGCCGGCATACCACTTATTTAAGCGAAAATCAGGTTCAAGAAAATTAACTTTCTAATCATAACCACATAATAAAAAAATTTTAACAATTTCTTTATTATCCCTTTAGATAAAAGACGAAGCTCGCTTTCTGGCTTTAATTGACGCCCAACTCAAAATTGACGCATATTATTTTTCGTACACCTACGATTTGACTCAAACTTTGCAAAGACAAGCCCAATTTGGAGATTTGGCAAATAAGCCGTTATGGGAAAGAGTGCGAATTCTTTATTATTGAAAATTGCTGTTTATGCACTTTTTATTATATGATTGACATTAATTATCTCGTAAAAATGAAAATGAACACAGGCAGACCAAAGATTTTTTTGGAATCGTTACCTTCAATCGAAACTTATCGATATTACCGAACAAGGCAGTGATCAAAATGTAAGTTGAAGACACCAAATTTAGCATCACTAAACATAACTAATTATACTTAAATATTCTCGTAAAAGTTGAGTGATTATATTCTGCCCGTAATGTTTGGCTGTAAGTAGAAAAAGTTATTCGATTTAAATTTATATTATTGACTGATTGTGTTTTTACAAACCTTAGTTGTGGAAATTACCCCTGCACGAATTAATAACAGGGATATACTATTTATCCTGATATCGCGTCGAAGCAGGTTCCGGGTCGGCATGTATCAATAGATAGCATTTTGTGTTTAAAGAGGTTCGCATCATAATTCTAGACGCTCACAAGTTATTAATTTTAGGCACACGTTTCTTTTCGCGTGGTATTGATGCGCAGGGTAATGTCTCAAATTACAATGAGACTGAACAGATAGTGTTATTGGATCCCATTCGCGATGGTTATCCAACAGGAGCTTTTGAAGGAAAAATCAGATTGTCATACGTTCAAACACGAGGTTCAATTCCGATTTACTGGTCACAGATCGGCAATATGAGATACATACCAAAATTACAAATAATGGATTTGCCTCATAGTGTAAGCACGCTTTCACAAACTTGATAATATATATATGTATACATATAAAAAATATTTACATTGTTACTTATTTATATAGAATGAAGCTACTCGTCGCCATTTTGATGAACAAATTAAAATATATGGAGAACAAATATTAGTCAATCTTGTAGACAATAAAGGATATGAATATCCAATGGCGGTGACCTACGAGAATACAGTCAGACGTCTTAATGATCCACGGTTGCATTATGTACACTTTGATTTTCATCACGAGTGCCGTAAAATGCGCTGGGATCGAATTCAAATTCTTATTGACAGAATCGAAGAAGAGTTACTAAAACAAGGGTATTTATTAATAAATTCTAATTAAAATGCTAACAAAATAAATCACCTGACTTCGGGAAATTTTTATGGTGATATTTTAGATATTTTTATTCCGAACAGACAAACTCTAATGCTCATATTCATCGGTTACAAACTTCGGTTGTACGCACTAACTGCATGGATTGCTTGGATCGAACAAATGTGGTTCAATCTGCTTTGGCTAAATGGGTTTTGACCCAACAATTGAGAGAGGTTGGCGTCTTAAGTAACAAAGAACGAATCGATGAAATTCCTGAATTTATGCATCTATTTAGAAATGGTGGTTGTCAATTCTTCTTGGCTATCTATTTTTTTTTGTAAATACTTATAAATTTCTATTCTCAATTTACTAAGTTTGGGCTGATAATGCTGATGCAGTTAGCATTGCATATTCGGGTACTGGAGCTCTGAAAACAGATTATACACGGTAAGTTCTAGTAATTTCAAAGTTATTTTCGCAATTAATAGGAATTTAATGTCGATCTTATGTTTTAGTACTGGTAAACGTGGTGCAGCGGGAGCAATACAAGATCTCCAAAATTCCATCACGCGTTATATAAAGAATAATTATATGGATGGTTCTCGACAGGTACTTCAATTCGAAGTTTTCAAATATCTTAGTTTTTTTTAATTAATTTATTTCCTTTGTTACATAGGACGCGTTTGATCTCATATTAGGGAATTATATGATCTCTAGTCACTCATCTCTCATTGATACTTACCCAGCCTATGTAAAAGCTGTAAGCTTCCATTCCAAATTTTTTATTCATACTTTTCTCAAATTTTAAATAACGTTTGTTAATTTCTTAATTTACAGTTCCCGAAGGCTATATTTATTCTAATAATGTTATCGATATTTACATTGATCGTTCCTCAATCAGAAGGTAGATATTAATATTCTAGTAAACTGACAGACATACAAGAAGACTAAATTTAATTAAATAATTTAATTTTTCAATAGCGTATCCTAACTTGAATCGAATACTTTTCTGGGGAACTATATTTTTGGCTATCTTTCTTATTAATTTCGTGATGAAAAATGGATCTGATTTTATAGATTGGCCAATTCTTGTGCCACCAGAGTATCGGCATTATCAAGGCCCTACTATTACTGCAGATTCACTGAAATTCTCGCAGAATCGACGTCAAAGTGAATTAATGGAATATGGCGAAAAGATTGAATTGCAAAAGATCGAGTAGTTATTTGTATAAAAATTAAAGATCATGTGATGTCAATGCAATAAAAGAACATGAATCCTTATTGGATGAATTTGTAACATTAAAAATCAGCTTGAATTTTTTTATTTCTTCGCTCATCGATCATGCCATTTACTTCGTCGTCCACGAACCAGCCCTCCCCTGTTCCTCGACCAACCTTTTCTAGTCTGTACCTCCGACTCTTTAAGAAACTTCTTCAGCCACGGTACCTAGTAGTCGTCCTAATTACGACAATTGCCTTATTAGCAACCACTATTGCTCTGATTGAAGTGCAAGAAGAAAACGAAGACGAAGAGGAAGAGGCTGCTCGCGACGAATAAAAATAAATTTCCATTATAAAACATATCATAATAAATACTTCTGCGATACATGTCATCCTTTGGTGAGCTTACTCAATTTAACAACAATAGTGGACGTGGATGTGGGCTGTTGACGTCGGAAATTTGGAGTAATGCCATAAATACTTTACTCACGGCACTCGGTTAGTGCCCTCAATCTGTCAAAATCCGTCAAATACGTTTAAATTAGGGGTTAATTTTCTACGTGTCAAAATCTCTGCGATACCTTAGAGAACATTTTTTTGGACGAAAATGGTATGCCTTTGAGGCCGCGAGATTCAGACGCAAGTATGGATTCTGTGCTACGCTCAAGAAGACTTTCCATGTGTATGTAATCTGTGCGTCACCTTCTTTTAACATAATCAAAAATAAACCTAGTACAAATTCTCCTACACTTTATTTATCACACAATTTCTGTTTGTTGAAATTAGCCAATCAGATGGCAGAAGAAGTGCCTTATATTGCTTTGACACCCTTAAAAAGGAAACAGTCAGTGGAAGAGGATGAACGTATAGTGAAATCCCAAAGATGCTCACTTGATTTATCATCACAACTTGCCAGAGTTCTTAGAATAAATAATAATTCTTGTGAAGTTGCTGATGATGAATTATCAAAGGCTGACATTCCAATGTCTAGTTCTTCATCTTCCATTGCCCATCGTCCTGTCAAATCGTGCCCTCGTCTTATTCACAAGCATCTTCGATCATCAAATGTTTCCAACGAAACAATTGATGTGGAAATGATTGACATTGTGACTGTTGATGATCAAGAGCAAGTGACAGAAGAGCCAGCAAATATTCCCGAACGTATCAAAATGTATCATAAAATTGTATCTTATGTAAATGAGGAACTTTGGGCTTCTTCATTATCTTTTAATATGTCGAATTGGTTTGAGATTCAAGCAAGAAAACGTGAAATGACAATGGAACAATTTAATAGAGAATTTCATGAGCGAATTCTTGAATTAAAATCAACACTCTCACTTTTACAACAAAGGATTCCACACGATTATCACGAGATTCTTGCTACAATTGATAGATTCTTAATAAATGCAGATTGGCTGAGAAATGACTACTCTATTCCTTTCACGGTAAGATTTTTTAATGTCACCTGCTTCCCAAATTAATATAATCTACAATAAGATAAATCATTATTAGCAAATATTTCCGAAATGGCATGGAATGGCTCGAAGTGTGGAGGACGTCGTTCAATATGTCGAAATTGTAGAAGATATGAAAGCTTCCGCAAAATTAGAATTTCCTCAAACTGGAGACCTTAAATCAGATCTGGAAAAAGCCCAAGAGATAATGCATACGAAAAAATATTTATATGGCGAAATATTACTAGAATCTGGATTAAGATGGCGAGTGAGAGGATATCCTGTTCAGGATTCTTTAATTGATCGTACAAAACGATGGTTATTAGATTGGAATAGCCGATTTTTGTCAATTATCAATATTAATTTGAACAAGTACCATGATAATGCAGTTGATGATCCACGGCTTGTTCAGGTATTTTTTTTGTTTCATTGAGTGATAATTGTTATTAGATGAGCTAATCACTATAAATCTTAATTTAATAGTTGATGGCAAATATAATGCTTTTCTTAAAAATTACAAAACAAACTGTAGAGTTGACGGGAATGCCTAATGATAAACTCAGTTTATCTAGTATTTATTTAGCAACTCATTATGTTTATTGGGCCCTTTCACAGATTGACAAATTGGAACACAAAGTCGTGCGAAGCTTCGAGGTGAAGATTATGCACATATGCGAGAATATCAACTTGATTCTTCATTATTTACGTATTATACAAAGTACCGATATGGATAGACCAATCCCACATAATCATATAAAAGTTATTGAAGATTTTATCGCTGTAATGGTAGAGGCAGGTTTGAGGCTTTGCGAACATGTAATTAAACCAAATAATAACCTCACTATTGGCGCCGAAAACTTTGGATATATTTATTCGGAATTTGTAATGAAATTCGTTAACAAGGTTTTTTATTTACAATGTCATGATTTTTGGATGTTCAAATATCGTCTTTACTCATTGTATATTTTTCTGTGGCGTAGTTGATTGAATATGCTGGATATGAACAAAAAGCGGAAGCAAGAATGCGTGTTCTGATTAATTCTCTTCGAAATATGGAATCTTCACTATCATCTATTTGATTATCAAAAAGAAACTTGCTTTCTATTTTAATCTAGTGATCCTTTCAATTTCATTTCTGAATATTAATAAAGACAAAACACAGCATTTGTAATAATTAAGTCAACGTATTTTATATAACTTGTTCTGCAAATTCATTTAGATCTTAAATTTTCACTTTTTTTATATATATATTGTAAGTATAAAATAATTACAATTAAAAAATTATTATAATGAGCTCAGAGTATATATATTATTTAATAAAATACTAATATATATTTATTTTAATATAAGTCATTTACTTTTTATATATAATTATAAATACTATTATTAATCTGTTTTTTATTATTACTTAATTAAATTATTCATATACTTAGGAGAGTTTAATAAAAATATACTTATTTGAAAAATGCAAGTTAAAATAGTTTTCTTAGCTCAAGGAATTAAACAAGCTAATACAAGTATAATATGCTATTATCTTCTTGACTGAAGTAGTCTTATATTAATATTTGAATAGATATAAGACTAATAATATTATTATAGCACTAAGAGATATATTTTAATTATCATATTTAATATTTTTATAAATAATTATATTTTCTTTATTAAACAGAATCTATATAAGATTATAACATAAAATTCAGAAATATAATTAATTAAGTTACAGATATGAGTAATCTAAATCAAGTCATATATCTTATAGAAGATTTAAATCTGATATTAAAATAAAAATTAGTTATTAGATATCAAAAACTTTAAAAAAAGCTTGAAATTAGTTATATATTATAATACTATTATATATAAACAAGACAAAACTCTAGATATATCAAGTAAATATAATAATAATAATTATTACTTATAGTAGAATAATAGTTTTATATTAATAAAATTAAATCAAATCAAAAGTTATTATAATAATAATAATTAAAAAAATAATAAATTCAAAGATATATATTATAATTATGAAAAATCTAGTCACTTCACAAAGAATTATTATTTAAAATTAAAGATTAAGAATATTAATATAGAAAATTTATAAAAAGAATTTTCAAATTAAATAAAAGAGTAAAATTTGTATATCTAAAAGATAATTATGAGAAATTATTAAAGTTTAATAGTTAAATAAATGGCAAACTAGCATGAATATTACTAGATAATAACATATCAAGAAATTTTATTGATGAAAGATTTGTATAGGCTAAAAATAATATTATATCTTAGTTATAATTCTCTGATTAGCTATTATAATTAATCATAATTCTCTAATTAACTATTATAAATTATAATTAATTGAGATAATATCTTTAGTATAAATTAATAAAATAAAGATTTAAAAGATAATATTAGCTATAGTAGAACTTACAGATGATAAAAAATTTATAGTTATCATTATAATTAAAATTAATAAGTTAAAATTAAATATCTATAAAATATATAAGTATTAAAGTTATAAAGATATAATCTTATTCTAGATAAATCTTGATTATTTTATATTAATATAATTATAAATTAAAGAAATAATATTATTATCTTTATCTATAATTAAAGATAATTAAAGTATAAGTAGATAATGAAATAAAATCTAACTCAAGTTATAATTTAATTTATATCTTAAGATAGCAAATTACAAATCTATTAGTAAATATAGAACTTTTTATCATTCATCTTAATAATGTTAAAGATAAAGAAGAAATAAAAAAGAAATCATTATTATTCAAAGTATTAAAAATTAAGAAAAAGTATAAAAATATATTTTTTGAAATTTTATCAAATTAATATTACTCAAGAAAGTAATTAGTCACAAAATTAATCTTATTTTTAATTTTGAATTATCATTTAAACTAATCTATAAATTATCTTTTATAAATATAGATAAGTTTAAAAAATAATTAGCTAATTTAATATAAAAAGATTTTATTTATTCAAGTATTTTATCTTTTGAAATATCAATTTTATTTATATATAAAAAAAGAAATATTAAAATTATATATAAATTATAAAATTTTAAATAAAATAACTATTAAGAATTATTATTTATTATTTAGAATTGATAAGTTGATAAATAAACTTATAGATTTAAAATACTTCTCAAAATTAAATTTATACTTAAAATATTATCAAATATACATAGTTGAGAAAAATATATATAAAATTATTTTTAGAACTTGTTATAATTACTATAAGTTCTTGATCTTATTATTTGATCTTACTAATATATTAGTCATCTTTATAATCTTAATAAATAATATTTTTTATAATTATCTTGATAAGTTTATAATTATTTACTTAGATAATATCTTGATATATACAGTAGTGATCAAAAGTAATGACTCAGAGGCTAAATTTACTAATAAAATATAGTAAAAATTGAAATTTTCTCTCTATATAAAAATTTATAATTTTAATAAGAAATATGGTTGGTGCAAAAAGATTTATATCTCAGATAAATATTAATAAATTATTTTTTTAAAATAAAATTTTAATTCTGTCTTATTTAATTA
>CAJVPS010001885.1:0-13826 GCA_910591765.1 Ambispora leptoticha | reverse complement strand
TGCCTCAAAGAGGCGCCCAAAGGGCCTGGTTATCTGGATTAATAAAGATTTTCGCATATATTGTAAACATATCAATCATAATTATTTTTTTCTTGGCATGTTTCACGAACTTCTATGCTGATCCTATCCATGATGTGATTGGTTGATAAATTTCCGACCGTTAACAGTTTTTTAAGTATTCTGATTGGAGGAATCACTACTCTGAAATGTGGACACAGTTGACACGCTTTTTTTTACGATGTTTTCGGATAGGAGAGTCAAACTTTTTCTTTTTAATATGAATACGATTCTTTCAGAATTTTATTGGATCGAGATCATATCAATCTGAACCCGTGGATTCTGAATCAGAGCTAGCTGAATTAGTCTCTGTCTCAGATTTGTTGTGAAATATTTCATGACATTTCTTTCGTTGCTTATTATTACAAAACAATGATCCTTCAAGTCTATCTTCGATATTTAAGAGAATTTTGTTAATTATATTTATAACCTCCTCTTGAACTAGACCAGGTTTAGATTCTGTTGATTTAGGGACAAAGTCCCATGATTCAGAGAATCGCCTAATGGCCTGCTTTGCAATAGATAAGTTATTTTTAGTGAAGCTGGCTTTATGGCTTGAAGAGTCACCTGTAGGTCTGCTTAAAGATAGCTCCTTAACTAATTGCAGCTTGTGGTAGTCAATCAGAGAATTGCGACAAAGTTGTGGCAGCCAATCAGAGAATTGCGACAGAGTTGCGGCTAGTTGCAGCTCTCATCTCTAGGTCTGCTATCTTTTTCGATTAATGGGATACTTATACCATCTATCTCAATTTTAGCATAGTGCTTATAATTTTCCAGAGAAAATCCAAAGCTAATTTTTACTTCGTATATCCATAACCAATTCCATCCTAGTACCAAACCAAATGATAGATTTTTGCAAATTTGAAAATCTATTACTTTGGTACCATCTAAGCTTCACCACTTTCCTTTATACTGAAATTGTATTTTATTTCTTTACCTATCAAATCATCACCGGATATATCTTCTAATCCATAATCTTCTTCAAGCTTATTATACAAGTGCTTGCTAATAATATTGGATTTAGACATTATATCGATTAATACTTTTACTGGGATTTTACCCTCTATGAGTATATTGATAAAAAGCATGTTAAAAATTATTTAATGGTATATATTATAACCGAAAAATAACTTAATAAATAATTACCCATTCTTTGATACTAAATAAAATTATTTGTATACCATGGTAAATTAAGATTAATCCTGCCAATCTCTTTGATATAATTATTGAATACAAAAATAAAATCAGTATTATGTATCTTGACACTAGCTCTGTTATTATCTTGTATCATCCTAATTATAACAAGAAGAGGTACATCCACTTCGGAATCGCTAAATTCAGTCTCAGAATCGCTAGATTCAGACTCCATTTTAGAGTATTCTGAATCATAATATTTGTTTAGACCATTGAAGTCACGTTTATATTTGGAAAATTTAGTTATTATAGCTTCTCTATCTGACTTTATTATAATAAATTTAGGGAATAATAGCTCATAGAATGTATGCAATGAAAGAGATAATTTCCAAATACTATTTCTTGCGCGATATTAGCTTTTTTTTAATTCTTGTTCTTTGATATCTTTAGATCTATTAATATATAGTGATAGTTTTTTATACCTGTTAACTCGATATCCTGTATGCATTAATCATACATGTTCTAAAACCAAATCATATTCAGGCTTGTCAACAACTACAAAATTTGCTATATCTATTCCCAAATATGAAGGGGTACTATATCATAAAGATATTTGGCAAAGTAACGGAAACTTTTTCTCTGTCAATCCAACCCCTTTTCATCACTTTCTTGCCAGCATTTATTGCATCAATATCAAGATCTATTACTGCAGGATATCTTGATCCATATTCTCTAGAAATATATAAATCCATTTTTTTGGCAAGTGTTTTACTAATACTACCATGCTGGGACTTAGGGTCAATTAGCACTTTAACAGTTGTATTTTTATTAACGAATATACAGTCCATTATTAATCTTTTGCAAATTTCTCTAATTGCTTCAGCTTTCCATATATCATCTAAATTACAGCAATTTTTAAGATTTTGGATCAGAAGATACTTCGTTATGAATGGTATTAATTCTGATGGAAGAAGATTAAGTAAATTAGGTATTGCTAATTAGTATTTGTCGGAAATAACTAATGTTCAGATAATTAATTTAGGTATATATATTATTTATTTTCCGGATATTCTCAACTGCGCTTAATTTTGCAACCAGCTCATCTAATGACAAGTCTGTTCCACATCTTCTGACTTCCAATTGACTTTCAGGTGATAATCCACAAAGAAAGAAATATCTAAGCTGTTCTTCATTGTATCTGGCTAATTTATCACATTTTTCTATTTTTACAAAATATTCTATTACTGATTTATTTCCTTGATCCAATTTCCCAAATTGGAATTTTTGAATATCGGTAGGCCTAGTTGAGATAAATTTTAAATGCTCACTTATATTATTTATAGGCTCCTTAATCCCAAATCGGATCATATTTATTTGATTCTCCGATGATAAATCATTAATAAAATTTTCTTTAATCTTTTCATTATCCACACCTAACTCCAGTGATAATTTTATTCATTTGAAGTATCCACTCACAGACTTATCAAGTTGTATAGGTGATGGAATATCTTTAGTTTTTTCAGGTTCTGAAACTGGAGAGCTCAGATATGATTCTCGCATTGTTTATTTTCATAAATATATATATATAATGTATTTTTTACTTCGTATTAATAATAATTTAACATTTACAATGACTGAGAATAATAACAATAGCAGAGATAAATCAAAAAATATGTACCAAGGCACTAGCCCTGCTATTAAAATCAATTATGATGAAGAATTGACCAACCTTACGCAAAGACAATTAAAATCACATGTGATTAATATCAATGGCAAAGATATAGAAAGTATACTCGATTCAGGTGGATAATATCCAGTTATCACCTGTGAAAAAGCAAAGGAGATGGGTTTGAAAATAAATGATATAAATAATACTATAGTTTCCAGTATTGTTAGGCAAGTATCAGATAAAAAAATCTGGATTTCTCTCTGCCAATTACTGGAGATAGTGAAACCTGAGATTCAGCAGGATATTATAAATTCAATAGTAAATCCTGATATTTCTCAAAAAAATTGTACATTATGTAAGGCTAAAAGAAAAAAGAAAATTTTAAATGATACTGCATCTGAGTCCTCATCCTCATCTTCATCTGGGTCTGACGCTAAATCATCTAGTCACGAAGTGATTACCTCTGGCAATGATGATAAAGATTTTACTGTGAAAGTAGTGAAAGCAAAGAAGCATGATTAGTTATCATTATTATAGATTTGAAATGGTCTTGCTTACTCTGGAGTCTGTTCTTTTTTCTGATAATTTACTACAATATAATTCTGTATTGGAGAAGTATGGTTGTCAGGATTGTGACGTAGGCATTCTTCAGCAATGGTATAGGTGTGGGCTGGATTCTCAGCTTTATGTACTACTGCATCATAAACGGCTCCTATTTTACGCAAATATTTAGGAATTAAATTATAATTTTTTAAGAATCTATTGAACCATTTAGTTCCTGGCTTACCTGGATCTCCCATCCATCCAGAAAATATAGAATTCTGAATCTAAGTAAGCAGTTCCTTGGCTCGTTCTTGGTTCTTCTCTAATGATCTAAATTTTTGAGGAATATCTGGTTATTCCTGATTCTTTACATAACCAGTTACACCAGCATCTGTAATACGTAAAGTTATGAGTTCAGCAGGATGTATACAAAGTATTATTATAACATCAGCAAGGACTTGATAATTGGGTTGTATAGATATATCATAATCATCTAATTTTTTCTTGACTGATTCCAAAGTAAAATGATCAGGATAATTAATTCGAAGAGTCTCTTCAGCAATTTTTTGCTGGTCTCTTTGAATTTTATTAGCTTCTTTTGTAATATTAGTAATTTTTGAAGCCTCAATTATTTCAGGTGATACATCAAGACTTCTTAGTTCTCTTTGGAGCCAGAAAAGACGTGATGAACCAGCATTAGCATTTTTTGCTGATAGAACTAAGGCATAAGCTTCAGCTCTTACATCTCTAATAGTAAGTTTATCCTGTAAAATCCGTTGCACCATCTCTTCAATAGTCTCCTCTATTCTTTTTGGGGGTTTGTTGGAAATTGCAATATTTAAGGTTTTACCAGAGGCACTTTCACAATAGGTATTTTCACATTGGTCATTTTTCTGGATAGAGAATAAGTCATTCACTTGATTCTTACTAAACCCATATCTATTTTGCAAGATTCGTTTTGCTATCTCTCTAACGATTTCTTCTTCCAAATCTTTGGGGGGGGAAGCTATAGCTATTTTGCAACTACTCTCGATAACATTTATAATCTTGCCTTTCCCACTTCTCTGATTAGGTATCAATATACTTACCTGTTCATCGCTAAATTTAAAGCCATCCCGAAGACGTCTTCTCACTTGATTCCTTTTCCTATCATCTGTGAGATTTTCCAGAAACTCAGAAGTATATTGACTAAGTTCAGATGGACTCATCTTGGGGGTGAGATTGTATTTTTCAACGATTTTAGTTGTGATAGCTGACATGATTGAATGTTATAATAGGTCAGATAGTTTATGAACAATTCTTTAGGTTATATACACTATGGAATATATTTTTTCAAATCGAAATTAATTATCCGTGGATTAGTATACCTATATCTATACCCAAAAATTGAATGGGTCGTGGTTAATATAATTTTATCGGAAAATGGACATGAGTAAGGCACGAGATCGATCGGGTACGGAATCCATAGCTTTACGAAATAAAATTAATGAGAATATCAATGGGATCAAAGAAGATATAACTTTACTTAAAGAGGTCATCGAAAAAATAATCAATATATGCCAGGTACGTATTAGATCCGTCGATTTGAAATTTACCAATACATAGAATATAACGAAAAAATTTGCTTCGCATGTACGCAGTGCATATAGCTTTGAGTGTGGTGACTCGGGCTATATCATATATCAAGGTGTTATAATTCATTTTTTTAGTGCACATATCCAAATAGATTCTGGCACAACTCAACACTTATGAGATATTTGCGATATATATCTGGTCTGTTTTGTAAAATATCAGGTGGCGGTATTATAGCTGGCTTCCATATACTAAATAAAAAGTTTGTATGTTCAGGGTAATCGTAATCAATATGTTCAGAGATTTTTGAGTAATTCGATAATTCATTGACATATCTATATCCATTGCGGATTAGTTTTCGGAATGTTGGCCCATTTAGATTTATCATCCGATCAGTTAATAGGTTAAGCACTTTTTCTGGGGTTTCCAATTCTTGATCGTTCATTTTGTTTACAGTATCTATATATATAGCGCATAAAGAAGACAGTTTATATAATATTTTTATTGGAAAATTTTATGTTAGCTAGTTTGTAGGAGCGTCCTACCTACGAAATCTACTTATCCACTTCTCTCACGAAGTGAGGATGCTTTGCATCTAATATATACATAGTGATTTTACCATAGATATCCATTTTCCTGGAGTATGGTTATTTTTTCTTTCCATTCCTCGTCATCATAACTACTTACCCGGTACTCACCATCGTCTTCAAACATTCGAAGCGTAATTTCTTCACTTATTAAACGTTCTCGCCTAGACATATCCATTAATGTATTTGGATCATCATTGGTATCTTTCGCGAATTGGATCATGTCTGCGTCCGAACATAATCTATCATGGTATATACGCGCCAAATCTTCATCTTTTTCAGTAATGGTAACGAACTTGTCGGGATCTTCACCGTGATCGATCGCCCATTGCCTTAATCGAACCTCTCGTTGCTCCCTAGTCAAATATCCAGGTGGGTATGTTTTCGATTGGGTTGTAGCTTCTTCATTGCTGGATTTGGGAGATGGTTCGTCGTTTACAGCTAGGTCTGGAGAGATCTCGGGTTCATCATCAACAAGTATATTGGAAGATGGATCAACTTCTTCATTCACTGATTCAATGATCTCAGGTTCATCGTCCACAGCTTCTACATGTATGATCTCGGGAGTCATGGATATATTGGTAGACCCGGATGACGAAGCAACTGAAAATTCCGGTTGATCTATTATTGAATCGAAGAGATCCTGGGTCATATTAGTGGTGGATGGAGCGGGAAATGTTTCCTTACCTTTTTTGATGTGATCGGTGGTCGATGACTCGGCTATATTTTTCTCTGGTTGAGGTGTAACAATTTCAGGTACGTCGAATATAGGAAAATCTCTGGAGGTAGTGTTGGTGGATGTCTCGGTTTGAGGGACGTCAGAAAATTCCTCGATATCGCCTATCGATTCACGTATCTTAGCTACGATTTTGGATCGATTAAGAATATATAACCATTCTCTCTTTCCATTAATTCGTACTTGCTTTTTCTCAATTCCTATCGGCGGAAGAAAGCCTCCAAATTTATTGTAACTGATTCGATCCTCGCCTTCACTCCCACACCAAGTAAGATAATCTTGATATAAATTTCCACAGATTGGTTTTTCGATTTGATTTTCGGACCACGATCTAATATGTTGTATTATAAAGCGACTAGGGTTTGGGAGTTGTTTCATTATTGTATCTGTTTTCATTTTAGTGATAGGGAAATTCTGCGGACTCCACTTTGACAGATCACGGCTAAGAAGATATGACATAACTACTCCTGGTGCATCGGGGTGATCAAGAATTTCTCCTAGTCTATCAAAATATGCTATATTACCCCTACATCGTGCAGATACGTCAAAACAAACTATACGAGCATCACCTGCTTCTATTTTAAGTGGTGCGTCCTGATTACTTGTAACCATAAATCCACTAAAATCATTTATTCTTAAAGTTTCGAGACCTTTGCGTTCTATACTTACTCTTCCTTCTGTTATAAGGGCTTTGAGGTGACCATTAAACCTATGCCACTCACCACTAGACATACTAGTTTCATTCATAACTACAAGCTTTTTGCCTTGAATAACGCTGTTAAATTTTCCAAGAATTTTTCCTAGATCGGATGTTGCGTAATGAAGAGATGGTCCCAATACCTTATCACCAATAAAATCAGTAATAATATTTTTCCCACATTGCTGTAAAGTGGATTTCAATACCAGAATTGATCGTGGTTTCTTTTCTGGTTTCTGTACTAAAAATGCCCACCAGTTCCATAGATATTTATTAAGCTCTTTATTCCCATCACAGATCACATTTTCCACATGCCAGAGGATAGGATCCATAATTTTTACATTAATCTCTTTTGCTGGTTTAGCTAGAAATCCCAAGAAGAGATTAAAGAAATTCGTCTTTGGTGTAATTACATTTGGGGGGTATGGAAGAAAATCGATTTCATCATAATGTATTAAATTTTCTGTAACTGCTCTATCTATCAAGGAATGTAATTTTACCGCTTCTCCCCCATGCTCAATTATATTAATTATATGCTTTGCTAGTTCTAGTTCACGTCCCATATCAAAATAAAGACCATCTGAATTTTTAAGTTTAACTATCCAGGTTAGTTTTCTCTGCTCAACGCATGCTATTGTCGCTTGAATCGCGCTATATACCTCACAACGTGTAAACTTTTTCTTAGACATACACATACGAAGTAGGTCACCCCATATGAAATGATCATTTGGATTTGAAATTCTGGATCGGTTTAATTTCTCCGGGATTGGAAGATTGTTTTCCCGATCCAAGATTGATTCATTAATGACAAGCTTTAACGAAGGCTTTTTTGTACCAGGCTTCCTATTTTGATTTGCACGATGACAATAGAAACTATATGATTTTTTATTCCGGATAACATATGCATTTTCACTATCATGTGGTTCTTTATTACCAAATTCACGTTCACATAATGGGCAGTGTGATGAGCTTATGCGTTTGAGAGGGAATGTATCTGGGAATTTATCTGTTGGGGATAATAACTCATATCCTTCGATATCAGCTTCTTTGAGTAATGAATCCAGCAATTCAAGTTCGACCTCGGTGGTATCAGTTGCTTTATTGTGGGAGTTATATATTCTGTCCGATGCTGGTTCTGGAACAATTAAGAGAGGACTATCTATAACTGGTGCCTCGTCATTAGGCGGGCGGAGCATAAAGTCGAAAATGGATCCATCCTTGGGAAAGAATGCTTTCTTTACTCGTACATGCTTTCTAGTTTCTTCGATGTATTTTGGTGTTCCAAGCATTCGCAAGGAAAATGATCTTTTATTTGCGATGTTATCAACAATTCCTTTGGTTTGTAAATCTATTGGAAGTCTTTTCCGGAGAAGTTCGACAAATGAAGCGACTTTGGCAATGTTTTGAAGTCGAAGTCCGGAAGTTGAGATATGGTGAGATACTTTTTTTGGGTCACTACTATCAGCTATCGTTAAAGTAGTTTTCTCCCATTCTGGATAAATATCTAAACATACTTCTTTAAAGGCACAAGCGAGTATATCTTTCACCTCTCTACGTGTGAGTTTAGGTTCGATTTTATTTAGTTTTTCTTGGGGTAAATCGAAATCTATGAATGGACGGAGAGGGTCATCTCCATCAATAAATTCGTGTAGTGAATGACCCCGACGGTCTGCGAATATTTTTTCGATTCCATCCTCAGAATCTGTACCAAGAAATTGCATTGGTCTCACACTGTCATCACGAATTTTATACAAATAGTCTGTCACACTCTCGGCTTTGGCGCCCCGGCGGTAGAATGCCCCGTTATTTTCTTCTGGCTCGAAATCTTCCGAGTTTTCTGGGCACTCTGGTGCGTAAGTGCCTTCACATTTCTCCAAGTTTTCGGAAGCTGGAATTTCGCTCGGTGCATCGGATGATACAGAGCATTGAATCGGTGTATTGTGTTCACTTTGGGTACTCATGGTAACTTAGGATATTTTGAAATTCTGATATATTATCCTGAGAAAAAAGTTTAATTTGAAATTATTAATTAATTAGTTTTACCTAACGTAGTATTACTAACAAGTTTCAAAAAATATAATTAAAAATGACAGGTATTTATCTTTGTCAATATCTTTCCAATGAGGGAAAAGTCTGTAGACGACCCTGCTATCGGCAGGAAGGATGTGCTATTCATTGGAAAAGGCGTCAACGCGTCCCCTGTTTAGAATGTGGTAAACCGACTGCTTCTGAGTATAACTTATGTAATTTGCATGCGGATAAATGCCATGTTAAAGCCTATTATTATCGGAAAAAGCTGGAAAAGTTGGCCCAAAAATTAGAGGTGGTTGGAGAAAATACATAGTGCCTGCTGGTCTCAAAAAAGTGTCACAAGTTGTCATAAGTTCGTCATAAGTAAAAAAATTAGTAGAAAGATAGGTTCTTGAGAATTTGAGCTTGTAGAAAACCGTTCTGACCAACTGTCACAAGTGTCACAAGTTTCTTAGGTTAATTTGTTGAGTCCTACCTTTTTTATTTTTTTTCTATAGGTATACCATATGTATATGTATATATCGAAGGTAGGTATATAACAGGTATATGTATATGTATCAAAGGTAGGTATATATCAGATATATGTATATGTATCGTAGGTATTGAGTATATCATATATGTACTAGATATATGTGTCAGGTATATGTGTGTGTACTTAGTACTGGATATATGTATCGGGTATATATCAAAGGTATACCATAGGAAGAGTTTTATTTTTTCCCTTAGAATTCTACTATTTTACTTAAGTAACTTGTGACAGATATAGAGAAGTAATCAAGAGAGAAACGAAAAGGCTCGAAACTCTCAAACAGGCGTCACAAGTTCTGTCACAAGTACCTGCAAACAACTAGTGACATCTAGTGACAACTTGTGACAAAAATTTCAGCATACTTCGATATAACATGCTATTAACACGAACGAAATTGATTTGATTACATTTTTTGATAACATTTATGAAGTTTGGATGTTACTCCCATATCATTTGTTTCAATAATACATGTATAACCAATTAGAAAACTCTAAAGTTTTTTTATTTATTACTGCTACGTATTTGATAAAAAGATAAACCTAATTACGTACAAACATAAAAAATTTTAATCTATACAAAAGTAACTGTCTTGTCATTTCTTTCAAACCAGCCATTAAATCTCCAGTGGCAATAGCCACCTTCACCTAACAAAGTAAACACAGTGTTGTACCCTCTTCCTATAACATATACGTCTGTTCTACGTGTATTTCCAAATATAGACACTGGTTGTTCATAGCGGAAGTGTTTGTACTGACCAGAAATTGTATGATTTCGATTTGTAACAAGAATACTACATAATGGAAAGAATGCGTCGAAATGGTTGCAGAGCCTTTTCAAGTATTCTTCTTGATCGATTATGTCAGATGAACATACACAGCCACTAGCCAATTCATTTACTTTCTTTCTAAGTGCATCTCCAAAATCAACACCTTCCTCCAAATCTAAAGTAACACCATCTCTTGTTATAACTACCATAACTCCTTTCCGAACTACACATTATGCTTTTATTTAAAATAGAAGCTCCTACAATAAACACATAAATATGTAATAAATAAAAACTTACTTTTTTATTTGCTTGAGCTTGATAGGGTTGTATTGGTTCAATTCAGTTTAAAAAATCAATAACGAGAGATGTAACACAGCAAATTTTCTGTATTTATTTGCGTTAAATGATTACGAATTAATTTCCGTTCCGTTAAAGAAATAGAAATTAATGAAGAAAAGTAAAGACATGGTATTATTTTTATATTGGTTAAAAAATCTGGTTTTTGTACTATGTTGTAAGTACCCAACTTTCAGTTATACAAAATGAATACAATATCAATATTTTTACATATTGTTCGCATATCATTGTACTGCGTTGTAAGTACTCAACTTTCGGTTATACAAAATGAACAAAGAACAAATACAATGTCAATACGATTCGACCCATTAAACTCACAATAAGAATAACTGGGCGTCATAACCTGAATCAAAGAGTATCTTATAATCGAAATCAACCACGATTGTCAAACTGATATACTTTATATTACATACAACCTGACGACGGAAATCGACCAAGTTCACCATCTTGAATGTATCATGAGTATATAGGTATGGTATATGGATCATGAGTATATAGGTATACCATGGGAAAGAGTTTCGTTACTATTTTTTTTCGCCACTTGAATCACAAACGACGTATAAAATGCAATCGACCCGTCAAACTCGCGATAAGGCGAACCCGTCACATAACCTATATCGGAGACCACCTCACAATGGAAATCGGTCGAGATAACTATTCAGGTATACGATATTTCGCATATAAGGTATCACATTTCTGTTACCATAGCATATAATTGATAGGGAATAACCTGAGTACTCATATTGACCACCATAACCTATATCGGAGAGCACCTCACAATGGAAATCAACCATGAAAGCTATTCAGGTATACGATTCTGATATCGAATTTAAAAATCTAGAAGCTTCAGAACATTATACAGCGTAGTCGCGCAGGGATCGTCATATCCTAAATCGGTGATTACCTTACATTTTTAAATCGGTCAGGATTACCAACTTGATATACAATGTATCACATATGGCCTGATGACGGAAATCGGCCAGATCATTAACCTGATATATAATGGTTGGTATGTGTCGAAAAAAACGAATCATGACACCTTGATGTGTGTCGAAAAAAACGAATCATGACACCTACCTGAGTGGTCATAACCTAAACTAAGTGGAAATAACATAATTATGTTATTTCCACTTTATCAATTAATATAATTTAAGACTTAAATAATTAAATAGTAAAGCTATTATTAATTAAAGAAGACTATAACTAAATAAAATAAAATTAAAGTAATAAAAACAAAATAATTAAAAAGATATAACTTATTTATAGTGAAGATTTTCTATTCTCAAAATAATAAAATAAATAAAATAAAAAGAATATGACTTATTTATAATAAAGATCTTTTACTCTCTAAAATATAAAATAATATCAAACTTAAAAATCAATATAATATTATAATCCAAATTAAAATTAACTTTGTATGATTAAAGAAATAAAATTAAGTAAAAGAAAGAGTATTAGTATAATTAGAAAAGAAATCTTTAAAAAATTACTATTATTATGATAATAAGCTTTTTAATTATATTAAATAATTCAATTCAAAATTGTTTATTTCAAGCTGAGATAGCAGGTCTTTTTATATATTTTTTGAATATATAAATTATTATAGTATTACTAATTAATACTATCTAAATATATATATTATTATAAAGTATTATATTCTACTAATATAATATTAAAAATAATTACATTTAAAATATTAATATTATAAATATTAATATTTAAAATATAGATATTATAAATATTGATATTTAAAATATTAATATTACAAATATTAATATTTAAAATATAGATATTATAAATATTAATATTTAAAAAATTAATAGTATAAATATTATTATTTTATTATTTCATTAAAAATTAAAAAAAAAAGATTTTTAAATATATTATTTTATTCTGTACATAAAAAACATATAATATATAAATTAAAAATATAAATCTTAAATTAAGAGAATAAGATATAATATTTAAAATAAAAATATGATTATAAGAGATAAATATAATAAAGAAAATATGTATAATTATATAAAAATAAAAGTAATTATATAATAAATTATAAAATAATAGAAAAATAAAATTTTGCATAATCAAAAAAAGATTATAAAATTAGAGAATTTTATATTACTATAATAATAATAATATAATATAAATAATAATATAATTTATCTAAAAAAAACTTTTTACTAATTAAAACTTTAATTTTTTTCTTATAAATTTTCAAGCTAATATTATAAAAATAATTATAAAAAATAATATTTACTAATAATTTATATAATATATTTTGATATTTATCATAATCATAATAATATTTTAATAAATAATATATATATATATATAAAGTAATTATAATTTTAAAAGTTTATAATTATTTTTTTTAAAGTTTATATTATAATATATATATTGAAAATAAAGTACTAAAAGTGTTTGTAAATATAATAAAACTATATATAAGTTTATTTTTTAACTAATTAGAAATTTTTTAAGCTAGAAATTTTTTAGAATTATAATCTTTTTAATATTAAGAATTATAGTAATTTGCTTATATAATAATATATTTTAATATTATTTTTAATATTATTAAATATTTATAAAGTATTAATAAATATTAAAAATTATTTTTTATTTATTATTAGTAAATAAAATTCAGTCTTTATTCAAGTTATTCATAAAAAAAGAAAAATTAATTAAACTTATAAGTGATTTAAAATTTGAAATTATTCTATATTATTTATAAACTTATATAACTTAACTATAAAGTTTTTTATTAGTAAAAAAAATCAGATAATAATTTTTATATATTAATATTTTTGTATTAAAATATATATATATCAAATTTCTTTATAATTATCACTCTTGAAAAAGCAAAATTAAATAATTATAAAAATTTAATTATAAAGAGATTTTTAATAATGCACTTTATAAATAAATATAATATTATAAAATAATAAATAAGCATTTTTTCTTTATAAAAATTTAAAGTTTAATTTAATCTCTATTTACTTTTCAGGATTATTATGAAATTTTATTTTTATAAATACTTACTTGAAATATATTGTAAGATTATTTTGTTAATTGTTGTAAACAAGATAAAATGCGATATGAATAAGTTTTAATTTTATAACTTATGATTATTTTTATTATTTAAAAGTAT
>CAJVPS010001884.1:0-13829 GCA_910591765.1 Ambispora leptoticha | reverse complement strand
CTATGTGATAAGTTAAATTATAATATAAATGATAAAATAAAATGAAAAGATAAGATATATATTTTAAAAAGAAAAGATAAATAATAAAAATAAATGAAATTTATTGCTTAATTATTTTTAAAGTATTTTTGAACTATTATTGAATCATTTGTAAACTGTTATTAATTTTAGAGCTAATTATTTATTAATGATCTTATAATATTACAAAAATATTACAAGAATATTACAAAAATATTATTAAATCATGATTAAATCTATAATTGATATATTAATTATATTATTTGAAATCATATATCTTCTAAAGATCAATTAATTGGTCAAATTTTTCATATTTGAAAAATTATAAAATTAAAGAAATTTATATTATTACAATAATAATATAGATTAACAGATATTAATTAAATAGTATAATAATTTAACTTCTATTAGTCTTATTATAGAGATTAAAATTAATTTATTATTAATTACATGATTAATTACATTACTATATAATGCTAGAGTTAGAATTAAAATTTAATATTTCATATAATAAATTAGATATCTTATATTATCTTGTACTATAATATTTTAGACTTTTATTTATTACTATTTTATGATAATTAATAGCTTTTTTATTAATTTTTATCTATATATATTTCATATTTTTATCTGTAAATCTTTTACGTATAAACTAATAATTTATATTTTATTCAAATTATAATTCTATTATAGCAAAGCTTCTAAAAAGTTTAATTAAGAGAGTATATTATAAACTTTTATATTATTTTAGATCTTTTATTATATTAAAGTAAATTTCTAAAAAATATGATTGAATTAAAACTTATTTATATTATATATTAGAGATATATGAAAAAAAATTAAATTGAAAGTGTAAAAAATAAATTCAAATTATAGATTTACTTGAAAATTTATCATATAATAATAAAACTAGTATTAAGATATATATAAATATAATTAATCAAGAATTTCAAATTCAAGATACTATCCTAATTTATATATATGATCAAATATATAAATACTCTTGTTTTGTAAGTGAGAATGAGATTAATTGTCAGATTAAGAAAGAGATTAATATTTTATGTCTGTAATTACTAAAATATAATAAAAAAACTTTTGACAAATTTATGTAAGAAATTACTATAAAATATGAGAATCAGATCAATAAGAAATTATAATATGAGATTAAAGAAAAGAAAATAAAATTACAAAAAATAGAAAAATATCTTGAATATCTAAAATTTCATGCTATTTATTAGAAAAATTTAAAGAGATATTTCAATTTAAATAAATACTTAAAGTATTATCTACTGGCTTAGTAAAATCAAAAATTATAAAATCTTAATTTTATAAATACTTATCAATAATTTTGGATACTTTTTTTAGATTATCTATATATTGATATATAACTTTGCAAGTATCATTCCAACTTTTATTATTTCAGAATAAAACTAAATATGAAATATTTTCACAAATAATTTTAGATATTTATATATATTTCTACAATATATATATAGGTAAAATATTTTAATACCAGCTACTAATAAAGTAAAAAATAATTCATTCTTGTATTTTTTTTGATTTGATATATAAATCTTCAAAAATAATAATTGTACTTCTTTCTGACAAGAATTTAATTATATTAGAGATTTTATCTAATGGTATTATTTTAAATATGATATCTTTTCTATATAGTTTTGAAGCATTTGTAAAGATCTAGTATATATTTTTTACTAATTTTTATTTTAGTTCAGAATACTTTTCTATTAATATCAGATTATTATTCTTAATATACCAATCATCTTTTTTTCTATTAAATATATATTGAAGTTTTTTACCTAGCATAAGATTAATAATCATATTTATTTTTTTATTATTTGAATTCTCACATACTAATCTAAATAGATCTTCTGATAAATACTTATTATCTTTTATTTATTCTAATAATTTTTGAGATATCTTGTTAATGATATATATAAATATAGGCATATCTTTCTCTTTCATCTTGATCAAGTTAAGTTACTATTTATTATATCTAAAAAATTATAATTTTTATTATAAAATAATAGATTAGATCCTATATAATACAGATATAATATAGTAAATTACTTAAGATTCTCTAATATCAATATATGAATTACTATTCATAAAGGTATTAATTATCTTATTAATAACAAAATAATATTTTTTGAGATCAAGACTATGCAAGTTCTTATATGATCAAATAATTTTATGAATTAATATGTTAGTAATAAAGTAATTTCAAAAAAATAAAGCTTTCAGACTTGAGTATAATATTATTATTTTACAAATAGACTCATTAGTTATATAATATTAATTAAGATTGAGATTTTAAATTCTTGAACATAATTATATAATTTTTTTAACTGATATATTGCTTATCTTACAACTTTTAAAAAAAGATTTATAATATTTTGACATGAGATCATAATTACACAAATCCTCATATCAGATATTTCTTCATAAGATATCAATCTCAAATATTAGAATTGAGAACAGAAATATGCTATTACTTTTAATATTTTATTTGTAATACTATAATATTACAAACTAAGATAATGTATTTTAGGACAGAAATATGTAATATTTAAGTCTTGATTCTTCTAAACTCTTTAATAAATCTTTAAGCAAAATCATCAATTTGTATTCAAACTTAAATTATTTCAGTCTGAGATATAATAAATATATTACTGATATATTTATAATTGATATTCCAAATTTCAATTTGCAATTTCACAAAGTATTCTGTCATTAATATAAATATATTTACTAATGAGCTCTTTTTTAATAGAGTTAAAATCAAATTTGAGATGTCTTATATTAGATCATAGTTTTAAAGAATTAGCAGTTAAATTACAAGAAAAACTCTTATAGCTATCAAAAATAAGATATTGTAAATTAGAAGTTTTATGAATAATTCTAATTAAAGTTTTACTTAAGATTTCATAATAATAAAGAATAAATTATAATAGCTTAAAATAGTAAAGAGATTTTTGCTTCTTGTAAATTACTTTCTTGAATTTTTTGAATTATATTGAACTCTCTTTATTAAATTCTATATTCTGCTAAATAATTAGTCTAGTACATAAATACTAAAATTAATCAATAAATAAGATTGAATATAATGATTTATTTATAACAAGATATGAGAAAATTTTAATTAATATTTTAGATAAGATGAGTGAATATAATTTAATATATAGTATCAGTATTTATCTTTATAGATCTATTTAATATATAAAAAGAAAATTATATCAAATATATTAGTAAAGCTAGCTTATCTAAGAATTAAAAGTAAATAAATATTTCTTTTTCTCTAATATATATTAAATATATAATTCAATATCTATATCATATAATATTTTAATAAGATTTATATTCTCTCTTTTACATATATCTCACTTTTTTTGATTACATATTCTTTATGAATTTAGATAATCTTGATTTTTATGATATATTATATTCTGATAAAAATATTGAATTCTATTAAATTTCTATACTAATTTTAGTTCTTTATTATACTTATTAAGTTTTAATCTATTTAAAAATTTTAATGTACATAATTATCTAGTAAATTCTTGAAAATATATCTATAGTATTATTCATTTCAAGAATAATTATTATATAAGAAGTATCACTTAAATTTTCACTCTAAAATTTCTAACAGATACTTAAATTAATATGATTTATTCTTATAAGATCAAAAATATATATCTAACCTATTTATATGATCAGTTTTACTAAGATATTTCTTACCATGCTTCCTGATATATTATTGTGCTTTAGCTACTTTATTAATAGTACAAATAAAATTAACAAATTTGAAACAAGTATTTTCTTTCAATATACTCTAAGATAAATATTAAAGTTTTTCTAGATTAATTAACATTAATTCTTTATATACAAATTCTTATTTTGGAATATATTTATCATTATCATTCTCAAGATAATATAAAATTAGTTTATTTTTCATTATTATAATTTTTTGAATTTTATGAAGACTTGAATTTCATATTAGATCTGTAACTTATTTTTACTCTAAATCTGGTAATTCTTTTTACTCTCTATCAGCTAACAAATAATAAATACTATTCTTTTTTTTTAATATATTTTCCTTATTTTTTTTAACATGATATTTATACTTTATAGATAATCTAGATTCTATTCATTCTAATCAAATGGCTAACTTAAAGGCTAAATCTTATTTTAATAAATCTAATATATAAATTAGATATATCAGATAATTATTAAAATAATCTATTATTTCTGGCAAATACTTGACTTATACTTTTATTGATTTAGGATTTAAGATATACTTTTAATTGTATATTAGATTTTATAAAGAATTTTCAAGAGAGTTTGGTTAAATTTTTCTATAAGAGCAAGTTTTTGATAATTATATATATCAATTACTTGAATTATTACTTTATACTTTTGTATAAGTTTTGTTATTTTACTTATGAATTCTTTATCATTATTTACTTATAAAAGTATTGAATAGGTAAGAGAGTTATTAAGATTATCATAAATTTTTCTAAATGCTTTAATAACTTCTAAATTATTTTTTAAGTGAAAGAAACTGAAACTTTAAATTGGCTAGAGATATTTATTATATTAAGTACTATTATTCATTTTTTATCTTTATAATAGTTATAAGTAAGAAATAGAAAATCATACATATATATATAATTTGAATGTGAAATTTTTTTATAATTAATCTGTAAAGTATTTTTAGATAATAGAATATATTTTTGCTATTTATTTTGATTTTAAATTAATCATATACTTTTTTGAATAGAAATCAATATTCTTTTTTCTTGAGATCTTTATATAATTTTTAAGAATTAATATAATAATCAGATCAGTAATTTGATAATAAATTAATCAATATACTTAATTTAATTTTTTATTACTGCTAATTATAGATTAGCTCATTTTTAATATATTTTACTATAATAATAAATTATATTTTGGCAAAGTTTAGAGATAAGTTAATATATTATACTATAAAAAATAGTTATAATATTTTATAAACTCTGACTTTCTAATTAAATAACTTTTAAATTAGTTATAAATAAAGAACTCAAACTAGAATAAATTAATCAGATTTTGAGAGATGAATTATTCACTGAAATTTCTTATAATAAGATCAATAAAAAATAAATAAATCAGTTAGAATATTATCTTGTTAATTATAAGAGAGATCACTTGAAAAGATCTTTCAATTATAGTATCTAATAAAGAAATTAAGAAGCTTTAGATTAAAATAATATCTTTAAGAAAAAAGTTATATCAAGCCTAAAAAGAGATCTAAGATAAGAATAATTATACTGCTAATATAAAAAATAAGTTATAAGAATTTTATGAAACTATATATAGTTTGAAATAGAGAATTAGAATAATTTTATTCTGTAGAAATTTATTAATTTATGAATAATCTCCAGATCAAAATATAATATCAAATGATATGATTCACACTATATAAGCTAGAATTATTGAAGATTATTTAACTGATATTCAAGATGGTATATAATAAATTTTAGCATAATTCACTCTAATAAATTATTTTCATATATCTACTGAAAGATTAGTTAATAGGATTAATAAATTTTTGAATAATATTAGATAACTTACTAGAGATTTGTATTAAAACTATACTCAACTCAATATATATCATACTATATTATGATAAAATTTTGATAATATTAGAAATAAGTAAGATACTTTATGAACTTAAATAAATCTTGATTAGCAGAATCTTAATATATTTAGCTAACAAAATATTATATTATAAAGACAGTTAGAGAAAATAGAAAAATCTCACAATTTTTGAAAGTTGAATGCTATCTTTATTAAAGTTCAAAAAGATAGATATATTAGTTTATTGTTATATTAACAATTTGCATTATAGTTTTTGAATGAATAATCAAATTAGAAATTGTAAAGATAGTTATAATAATATTAAGCAAATAAAGAATTATTAGAATATAATCAAGATTAACTCTTTAATAGATATTATAATAAATTTAAAAATCAAAAGACAAGTTATGTTAAGTAAAAAAATAAAGAGTATAATTCATAATAATTAATTTTGAATTTGAATTAGCAAATTTTTATACTTTAGAATAATTAATCTATAAATAATCAATATAGAAAAATGACAAAATATGTATCATTTCTATTTTATGAAAAAGCTAGAAAAGATTCTGAAGAATAGATTAGAGATTTTAGATAATATTGTGAAGTATTTGAACTTAATTCACTTACAAATGCTTAAATTAAAGTAAGAATTCATGAACTTTTTGAGATTTATTTAAGAGATGATATAAAACTAATCTCAAGAATAAAAATTAGAAATTGCAAAATATTAGTAATAATATCAAGTTAGCTGATCTTGAAATTATTAATAAATTGACTAATTATAATGTATTATATATTATTAGTATTAATCAGTTTAAAGATAGAACTTTTTAAATAAGAAATACAGTTTTAGTTAACAATAATACAATTACTATATTATTAATATCAGCTTATACTATTTTTAATGAAAATTGATTAATTTCTGATAGATAATTAACAGATCTAGCTTTAAATATCTCTAATACTAATATAAGAAATAATACTATAGCTTTAGAAGTTCATATTAGACAGATACTATATTAATTTAAAATCTATTATCTTATAATAACTGTTAAAAAATTAAAAGTGATATTTCATAATATTACTTAAGATATCAATTCTATAGATTATTTTTATGCAAAATTAATTAATTTTATTTATTTAACACTTCCAGAATTAAATCTAAAAGAAATAATTAGATAGTAATTCTTTCAGAGTTTTTTTCCTGATAATAAAATAAAAGTAAGACATATCAGTCTCAAATATCCAATTTCTATTTTACTATCAAAATTAGAAAAAATTGAAAGACAGAAGACTGAAATGATATTGAATTATTATAATTCTAAATCTTATTTCATTATTTCTTGATCACAATCTAAAGCTAACACAAAAGATTTTTATATAATAAATAATACTAATATGATTAAAAATAAAATAGAAAACTTTGTAAAATCTATCATGATATTTACACAAATTTAACCTATTTTGTAAACTATCTCTTTTAAATCTTAAAAAAATCAAATTATACTTTTACAAGATAATTTTAAAAAAATTATAGCAGATTTGAAAGAAATTATTACTAAAGAACAACAAACTTTAAAGAAATCTCTTAGACTAGAAAAACAAAAAGCAGATATTATTATTATGAACTATTTTTAAATGAAGCTATAGATAATATAAGTCTACCAGGAGAAGATTATGACTATAATCCTATTGAAGATTTAAGATTGTAATTTGAACAGTTAGGAATTAATCAGGCAAAAAAACTTAAGTAATACATACTGTTTCAAAATCTTCTCAATATAAATATTTAAAGTATGATAAATCTGATTATAATTCTTGCAACTATTCTAAAAATAAAAAAAAATAAGTTTAATTATTCTAACAAAATGTAACAATTTTGATTAGGTTACCTCTTTTTAGATTTTTTTAGTTTAGATCTTTATTTTGCACTATCTATATAACAGATTAGCTTTGTATTATATTTTTAAGAAGATTATTTTCATCCTGGATACACAGATAATCATTATGTATTAAATACATCTAGATTTAGCATATTGTTACTCAGATAATCACCATGTGTATTATAATTATAAATTTAAATTATTAATATTTTTAATTACATTATTATTAATTATTTCTTTATATTTTCATTTATTCTTCTTCTTATATATTTATATTATTATTTATAATTATTTATTACATTATTAATTATTGAATTATAATTAGTTGCTCTCTGGAAATGCAAATTAAGTTAATTAATTCTGTTTAATCCATATATAATTTAAATTAGAAATTTGTATTAATTTATTTGCATTTTGTATTCATTTCTTTCTTATAAATAAGATCTCTCTGTTCTATACTTTTAGTCTCAGATCTAAATACTTTTAAACAATAAAAATAATTATAAGTTATAAAATTAAAACTTATTCATATCATATTTTTATTAACAAAATAATCTTACAACTTGGTAGTAGCGGACATGATTATTACAAATATCATTCTCTAATATCTTATATATTATATCATATACTATACACTTTACATACACACATTTTAGTTTTTAAAAAAAAATAATATTGTCAAAATGAATACAGAACAATTTGCTCAATTTATGCAGAACATAACTGAATTAATTAAATCAGTTAAAGAAGATGGTCCTTCTGATTCTAAGCTCTCACCTCTCTTTTTAGTAAAACTACCTACTTACTCAGAAGAATCAAATGAAAATATACTTGTATGGATAATGCAAGTTAAAACTATATTTCAGACTCAAGAAATTATTGATTAGAAAACTCAAATATAATATGCTATCACTTTCTTGACCGATGTAGCTTTATATTGATATCTCAAAAGGTAAAGATAGATGATAGTGTTAAATCTTTTGAAAACTGGCAAGCTTTTATTATAGCTTTAAGAGAAGTTTTTCAACCATCATATTATTAATAACATCTTTGTAGATAACTTCACCTTTTTCATCAAATAGGATCTGTCCAAGACTATGGCATAAAATTCAGAAATATAGTTGAATAAATAACAGATATGAGTATCTTAGACCAGGTCACATACTTCATAAAAGATCTAAAACTAGCTACAAAAATAGAGATAAGTTATCAAGTATCAGAAACCTTAGAAGATGCTTGAAAGTTAGTTATTTACTATGACACAGTAATATATGGGCAAGACAAACCTCTAGGCTTATCAAGAGAAATAATAATAGTTATCACTCACAGAACCAGTACAGAAGTTATCAGAATAATGGTCTTATACCAATGGAATTAGATCAGGCAGAAAGCTATTATAATAATAAAAGAAATAATAATAATCAGAAGAATAAGTCCAAAGGTATATATTATAATTGTGATAAACCAGATCATTTTGCAAAGAATTATTATTCAAAACCAAAGACCAAAATTGCAAATATTGAAGACAAGCAAGAAGAATCTTTACAATCTTATAAGAGAGTTGAGTTTACTCATTTAGAAGACAATAGAAAAAGATTATTGAAATTTAATGACCAAATAAATAGCAAATCAGCATGGGTATTACTAGACAGTGATGCTTCAAGAAACTTTATTAATGAGAAATTTGTACAAAAAAATAAAGTTAAATTGCAGAAGACTATACCAGTCATAATTAAACTTGCAAATGGCAAGAAGATAACAACTACTATTATGACAAAGATTGATGAATTGAAATTAGATACTTATAAAATGCATAAGATAGATGCATAAGTTTTGAAGCTGCAGAGATATGATCTTATCCTAGGTAAATCTTGATTATTTCACATCAATCTAACTATAAATTAGAGAAATAATATTATAATCTTTATCTATAATTTCAAGATAATCAAAGTTCAAGCTGACAATAAAGTTAAGTCAGGTTCAAGCTGTAATTCAATTTATATATTAAGATAACAAATTGCAAATCTACTAGCAGATGCAGAGCTCTTTACCATACATCTTAATAATGTTGAAGACAAAAAAGAAGTCAAAGACAAGTCACTTTTACCTGAAGTATTAAATATTAAAAGAAGATTTCAAGATATATTTCCAAAAATCTTACCAAATTAACTATCATCTAAGAGAATAGTTGATCATAAAATTGATCTCATCCCAGAATCTGAATCACTATCCAAACTCATCTATAGACTTTCTTTCATAGAGATGAATGAGCTCAAGAAATAATTGGCTGATTTAATATAAAAAGATTTCATTCACCCAAGTATCTCATCTTTTGGAATATCAGTTCTTTTTATATATAAGAAAGAAGGTATATTAAGATTATATGTTGATTACAGAGCTTTGAACAAAATCATCATTAAGAATTACTATTCTTTATTAAGAGTTGATGAGTTGATAGACAGATTCACAAATTTAAAATACTTTTTAAAGCTAGATTTGTATTCAGATTATTATCAAATTCATATTGCAAAAGAAGACATACATAAAATAATATTTAGAACTCACTATGGATACTATGAGTTCTTGGTCCTACCTTTTGGTCTTACCAATGCACCAGTCACCTTTATGATACTCATAAATAATATATTTCATGATTAACTTGATAAATTTGTGATCATTTACTTAGATAATATCTTGATTTATAGTAAAATAAAGAAAGAATATATTTAATACTTACAAATAGTCTTAGAAATACTTCGCAAATACAAATTATATGTCAAGTAGAAGAAGTGTGATATTATTTAGTAATATGTAGAATATCTTGGATATTTTATCTTAGCAGATGATATTTTTGTTGATCAAAGAAAAATTGCTGCTATTAGAGATTAGTCAGCATCAACCAATATATCAGAACTTTACTCATTTCTAGATCTTGCAAGTTATTACAGAAAATTTGTGAAAGATTTTTCAGTAACAATATTATCACTTACAGTACTCTTACATAAAGATCAAGAGTATAAATAGTTTACAATAGCACAACAAGCATTTGACACTCTTAAATAATATCTTACATCAATATCAGTCTTGTTATTATCTGATCCAAAACTACCATTCACAGTTATCACAAATACTTCAGATTTTGCTATAAGAGCTGTGTTAAGTCAAAATCAAGACAAGGATGACCAGCCAATAGCTTTTGAATCAAGAAAACTTTTACCTGCAGAACAAAATTATCCAATTCATAAGAAAGAATTACTTGTAATAGTTTATGCAATTAGACTCTGAAAATCATATCTAGAAGACCAGAAATTTACAGTTATCACAGACTATGTCTTCTTGAAATACATCAAAATATAACACAATCTTTTCAAGAGATAGACTCACTGGTTAGAAACTTTATAGACCAGTAATTTTGAAGTTAAATACAAATCTGATAAAGATAATATAGTAGCAGATGCACTTTCATGCCAATCACATCTGGCAAATATTTCAGTTATTATTACCAATCTTGTTAATAAAGAAGACTTAATAAAAAAGTATCAAGCAGATAAATATTTTGCAAAAATATATAAAGTCTTGAAGAACTTCAACAGTACCAATCCAAAATAACAAATCAAAGTAAAGAACTTTGAATTGAAAGATGAATTATTTTACTTGAAAAATACTAGTTGCTTAGTCATACCAGATGACAAAAACTTGAAAGTAAAAATATTATTTGAATTTCATGATGTACTAATAGCTGGATATATTGGAATTAATAAAACTTATGCAGCAGTATCTCAACAATTTTATTGACCAAAGATAAACAAAAATATTTACAAATATATCATCAGTTGTGAATCTTGTTAGCATAATAAAAGTAATAATCAATAACTCTCAGAATTATTATAATCTTTAACTATTCCAGAGTATAGATAGGAACATATCACCATGGATTTTATAGTATAACTCCCAACCATCAAGTCTGGATATGATACTATAGTAATCTTTATAGACAAGCTATCAAAAAGAGCGTATTTTATATCAACCACAATAATAGCAATAGCACCTGATATTGCTAAGATATTCTTTGAAAATATCTTTAAATTACATGACTTACCCGTAATCATAATATCAGATAGAGATGCAAAATTCACAAGTTGCTTTTGGAAATCTCTTTTTGAACAATTAGGTATAAAACTTGCTATATCTATAGTCTTTCATCCACAAACAGATAGCCAAATAGAAAGACTAAATAGAATCTTGAAAGAGATGCTCAAAATATACACTACCTATCAGCAAAACAGATGGGATGAAAACTTAGCAGTTGCAGAATTCACTTATAATAATAGTAAAAATACTTTAACAGATCACACATCTTTTGAATTAGATTGTGAATAGACATCTCACACACCTATCAATACTCTGTCACAACAAAATAATATTATAGTCTCTCAAGATTTCATGGAGTATTGGAATACCATGATAAAGACTATCAAAGATTTATTATTAGAAGCTCAAGAAAGATAGTCAAAATATGCAAATCAATATAGAAGATTTGAAGAATTCAAACTTGAAGATAAAGTTCTTCTTTTTACTCATAATATAGAATCTCCAGTTGATAAACAAAGAACAATCAAGAAACTCATATCAAAATTCATAGACCTCTTTAAAATTATCATCAAAATATCTTCTATTGCTTACAAACTATAATTACTATATAATATAAAATTACATCCAGTATTTTATATATCATTTCTAAAGAAATCTAATCCAGATAATGAATATAACAGACATCAACCATCACTAGCAATCATCATCTTAGATAATGAAGAAGAATATAAAGTTGAGAATATTCTTGATAAAAGAATTTATTATCACAAATTCTAATACCTTGTCAATGGCTAGATTATCCTCTCTATAATACAACTTGAGAACCTCTTGACAACTTGAAAAATATCATGAAGAAGGTTAATGTCTTTGAAAAATCATGCTCTTGAATATAATGAGAATATTATATTTTAAGTAGAGGAGTATATAATAATTTTGATTGAATTATTTTTCTTTAGATTTCTTTAGCAAGAAAAATATTATATATAAAGAATCAAGAAGTAATCAAAAAGAATAATTAAGTTTAATAGAAGTAATTACTACTGAATTAAGAGTAATTAATTAATATTTTCTTTAATAAATACATATATTTTATCTTATATCTTATCTTATTTTCTTCTTGCTTTATTAAGAAAGTATTTTGTTAGAAGCAAATTTGAATAATTATCTTATTAAGAAGATAATCACATTTTGATTAAAAATAAATTTATGTAAATTATCTTATTAAGAAGATAATTAGTCATATAATCTCTTGAAGTTATAAAAATAAATAACTACTATAAACATAGTTATTATTACTATTTTAAAATAATTATATATATATAATCTTAAAACAGTAATAATAGATAAGTTTAGTAATATTATATAATAAATATAGGAGAAATCTATCTATTTGATAATATATTTCTAAATATATATTCTGGATATATTTTTGAATATATGCTTGAATAATGTAATCTTTAGATATATTATCTAGTAATAATAAAAAGACTAAAATAACAATATAATTATAATCAGATCATAATATAAAATTAGATATTTATTTATAATTAAAATTAATTAAAAATATTAAGTTGATATATAAAAATTTATATAAGTAATTAAAATATTATTAAATATTAAATTTAACTTTCTAAAGGATATACAAGCTATCTAATCTATCAAAGTTTGATAATGATATCATATTTTTGTCATTATAACACGTGATGATAATGTCAAATTTCTGTTATTATGATACATAATGATAATATCAAATTTCTATTATCATGATACATAATGATGATATCAAATTTCTATTGTTATAATATGTCAAATTTCTGTTATCATGACACGTGATGATAATATCAAATTTTTGTTATCATGACATGTGATGATGATGTTAAATTTCTGTTATCATAACACATAACATAATTATGTTATTTCCACTTCTTTTATATTTGTCCGCATAGCTAATGACATGATAGATATCAATACTACTGAGGATTACGAATTAAAAACAATCAACGGAAGAGGAAACTGCAGAAGAAAATATGTAAAAAAAGGCCATATGATGATGAAAATGATCTAGATAGTAAGGTGAACATAAAATTAGAGGTCATAAAAATGATATAATTGATAACAATTAGTAATAATAATAATAATAATAATAATAATAATAATAATAATAATAATAATAATAATAATAATAATAATAATAAT